>SSNS01000011.1:967173-1064673 GCA_006937985.1 Aphyosemion australe | reverse complement strand
ACCCTCTGACCACCACCAGCAGGCAAGGAGTGTGAAGTGTGTTGCCCAAGGACACAAATAATTTGACAGACTGAGCGGGGATGTGAACGTACAACCCTCCGGTTACGGGGCAGGTTCTTAACTCCTCTGCAACAGCTCTAACCTTCTAAATTTCACAGTAGTTCCTGTAGACAAGTTGGCATGGTCAGTGAGAATACGATCACTGCAGATAAACGTCTGAACTATTCATAAAATGTGATCAAATGTATTGGAGCTCTTTTAGGATTGCTTCAATGCACTTTGGTTGACTGTACCAGACTAGCTGTTAGCTTATCAGTCCATAAGAGTGTGAATAACCCTTCAGATAGACATCTACAAAGGGTAAGATAGGAATATTTTATTACTTTTACATAAAAACACACTAAAAGAGGTCCAAGAAAGTAATTTTGAAGCTACTTTGATTTTTATTTTATGTTTCACGAGTAATAAAGTTAATTATGCGACATGATATTTAATCATATTTGTCATGGCTGCTACCTTTATCTCATCCTGAAATCAGCTTATGAATTCACAGCAATGCAGTTCAAATCCAAAGACCAGAGGGCGATATTTCAAAGATACGTTTCATCAACAATCACATCCCGAATAGTTCATTTGCGTCAGCAGATTGTTAGCTGTTGGCTAATCTTCTGTGTGTGTGTGTGTGTGTGTGTTCTCTGTTCCAGATGGAAGACTGTTCCTGAAAACTGCAGTGATGTACTGATAAGGCCGCGAGGAGCTGGAGGAAAAAGAAGGAAGATCCACGAAAAAACAGGACAGGAAAGAAAAGCCGTGAAGGAGGCCGACTGGGCTGCGTGTAGGTGGAGATGCTGTGTTCACCATAAATGCTGGAGGAATGTAGAAAAAGTCTTTTTTTTTCATCACGCTGGCCAACATAAAACAGTTTAATAAGGCAGGTTTAGACATGACAGGCTGGCCGGCGTGATGGATCAACATATATACTGAGCACAGTAAAAAAAAAAAAGAAGAGAAAGAAAAATGTACCCAAGGTGCATTGTTGGTAATAACTCCTAACATTCACAGCACTGAAGATTTTTATACTGTATCTCAGCCAGCGAGAAAGCTTTGAAATAGAAATCCGACTGAAGTTTTGTTTTGTATTTCACAATAAAATCATAGAAATGATGTGTGGGGGGAAAAAAATATGAATCTATCCACGTGGTCATCAGAAGAAAAAATAAAAAAAGACTGATGATTTTGATGTTTTCTAAATTAGATGATAATACAATCAAGTTTCATTTTTACCATGGTTGTACATATAAGAGCTAACGACAGGAGGAGTGGCTCTGCCGGACCCCCGTGGACTGATGTGTAAATAACGTTAAGAGGTATTGTGTATGCAGTAGAGCTATTAGGCAACCGATACCACCATTTATATAAACCTCTGTTTTGGTTTTTGTTCTCTCTCTCTGAGCCATCATCTTCATCCTTTCCTATAGCTGCCATTTTTGGTGAGAAAGCATGCAGGCATGTAAATGTTTGTCCTGGAATTATGATATTTAATAAATCCTATATTGTGCTGAACAAATACTAGGGTTGACTCACTCAAGCCCAGATGATTTTTTTGAAACCATAATCAACGACGTTTGAAGATGAAGACTTTTTGCTGTTGATAGTACTGAAATCTTTGTAACAGAGGGAATATTTCTTGGAATTTACTGTACTTGGTTTTATTTTGGTCACTCAGAAATCTTTTTTTTAAATAAAACAAGTGTCTAGTCTACGTATCATCAGCTTGAGAAACAATCAGTCATGATGCAACTTTTACAACATTTAATTACATCGTGTGTTACACAAATACACTTTTTGTTTCCCGGAGTTTCATGATATACTGATGGAAAAAAAAAACATTTATTTTCCTTTTCCCTAAAGACTTTTGAACTGTGGTGCTGAAACGCCTGTGTATATTCTCTAGTCATAAGCTGATGTCAGTCCTTTAACTGCAAAACAATTTAGACCTTATGTGTTACAATCAAGAAGACGAGGAGTGTGTGGGAGGGGCGGGGGTGGGCGGGGCTTCCCATGTTCACAATGTGTTTGTTCCTTTTGTTCTTAATGGAGTGTCTAGGTCTGTTGTCACTGATAACTTATATAGCTTCTCGAATCATCTCTTCATTGTACTTCAAATTCAAATAAAGTTAACATGTTGATGATAAACCACGTGAGTCACGTATGTTGCCCAACGCCGGTCGTGTGTCGGGTCAAGGCGGATCGAAGCGCAACGCTCCAGATGCAGGCTGGTGTGGTTTTCCTGGAACATTCTCCATTGGTGTTTTTAGGATTTTAAATCAAACATGTTTGCTAAAGTGACAGTTCCGATTCTATTTGTGGGGTTCTGTGTCAACGTTTTAAGCAACTAGCGTCTTACCTGTCATAGATAGCTTTTAGAACAGCCTCACTTTAGAGAAAAAAGCTACATTCTGACTGGAATGATGAACTCATGGCTACAAACAAGCTTCAAAGCTGTTCTTCTAATTGCTATTTTATAAACTTTTATAAAACTGCAGCGGGAAAAAGTGTTCACTAGGCTATGTTAGATTGCAGTGAGCTGTGATGTATGTTCATCCAAAGGGGTTCAAATGAAGGCAACTGGACTTCTTTGATTTCTTGAAGTTGTTTTGCTTCTCATCTGAGGAGTTTTGTCAATTCTGGCTGGAATAAGGGAGGGTCAAGCTTATAAACTGTAGCTGTCTACTGTTGCTTAATGAGCAGAAACTACCTATGAATACCCCTCCTCCCTACCTCCTGATGAGTTGTATTGATTAGATGCAGAAAGGTGTGACTTAGGCTGAAACGGTTTGGGATTATGATTCTGAGCTGCATTATAGGTGCTGGAAATGTGAAACCTGAGTCATCCTCCTCTATTTAATGTAAGGTTTGACATAGCTTCCCCAACTCCCCTCTCAGACCATCTATCTTCTCTGTCCAGAATGTGTACTTTGTCATCTTCAAAAGAGTGTCCCTTGTCCTTCAGGTGTAGGTGGACTGCAGAATCTTGACCTGAAGAGGTGGATCTCCTGTGTTGTGCCATGCTCTTGTGTAGTTGTTGTTTAGTTTCCCCTATGTAAAGGTCTGGACAGTCCTCACTGCATTGGACTGTATAGACGACGCCACTAAGCTTCTGTTTGGGTGTCTCAACTTCAAGAAACCAAAGCAGTCCGGTTGCCCTTATTTGAACCCCTTTGGATTACCATGACCTGAATGACTGAGAACCTTCACCAGCACACTGTGACGTATGCTCATGCTGCCATTAGACACATCAAACCTCTCCAGCAAGTGAAACATAGTTTCCTCCTCTTTGGTTCATAGGATCTAATCTCCACTCACTCCTTACTGGGAGTTTTTAAAACTATACCTGATCCACTTCACAGCCCCTAGTGATAGCCCTATTTCTTATAGGACAGTGCATTTGTAAGGGTATGGGAAGCACATGTGTCAAAAGAAGGGCTGCATTGTAATTAGAAGTTTTAAAGAACAACTAACAAGTAAAGCCATGGAAATGGAATGCAGCCGTCTTCAGTGGTATTCTTTTGTTATTCTTGCAAGTCAAAAATTACACCTACTGCAAACAGATGGGCAAGTATGGCAAATACCAAATCTTTTCTCAGCCCCAAGAAGATTCAAAAGAAAAGAAGTGAAAACAAACTTTCAAAATAAGTGCACCATGTTAACAAAATGCCAGTACAATTGGCAGTATGTATGCTTTTGGCTTTAAAGTATGCAAGTGCAGAATTAGTATCCTTATCAAATACCCAGTCTAAAATGTTCCCTCTGGTGGAGGATCAGCAGGTGGAAAGGGCCAGACTTATTTCATAATAACCTTTATGTTGTTATATGGAGGTGATAGCATTAATACACCTGAATAATTTATTGATGTCTTGTTAACATTAACTCATAAAGCTCATTAGCTCATAAAGTTTAAAAAAAATTTGATTTTATCATCAATATTTCATATTTCAGGGTGTGTGGTTTGAAACTATTTTAAATGGTTATTTTTATTGTAAAGATGCAATTTTACTTGTATATTAATTCAGTAAAACAGTTTTATTAGACAACTTGGATTTACGTATAAAAATGTTGATTTTTTAGCAATCAATGACATAAAAGTGAGAATTAGGTCAGAATCGGTGCTGATATAAACAAACTTTACGCTTCTGACAAGCCTGTTGCCGTGAGTCGTTAGCAAATAGAACCTGGCCTGGAATTTAATTACATTTCTACATTTAATAACTAAATAATATGAAAATTTCAAGGTTTTATTTGGAACTGGCCCCGGTTGGACTAGCCATTAGCTTTTCAATCTGGTCAGATTTAACTGTTTCTCCAAACGGAGGTTGTTCAAAGAGCTTGTTTAAATTTTTATTTAACTGTTTTCTATATCTTATTAAAAAAGCATAGCAGCGTTATTGTGCTGCAGAAAACTGAACAACCGTAATGTTGCTGGTTTTGTATAAAATTAAAAACAAATGTAACCTTGATGAAAAGATTCTGTATTATTATATTCCTTTTCTCAGACATACTCAGTGTTTTTTACTACATGTGGAAATACAAAGTTGTTGTTTTTTGACTTTCTTTTTAACTGAATGATAAAACATGTAAACGAGTTTGTGATCCAGCTCGTTCTCAACAATATTACCTGTGTTCTTTCACCTGAATGGCTCAATCCATCGCCATCAAATAAACAGCGCTCCTTTATTGTACACGGTCATGCATCATGATATTCGCTTTAGTTGCCAGTCAAGCTGTTATTTTCCTTTAACGCTGCATCGTCAAACACCTTTTTATTGATTGGTTGTGTAAACTTTCCTCTTGTGACGTGACGCGTTTTGCTCCGGAGCCACAACAGTTTTTCCACAGGGATCATTTCAGAACTCCTAAAACACAGAAAGAAATATGAAATCGACATTGAAAGAGAGAGAGAGAGAGGGGGGAAAAGAAAAAAAATTCTCCTGTAAGCAATTCTGAGTGAAATGTGTTGACACAGCACGTCTGGCCCTTTCCCATTTTGCATGCTTTTTAAAGCATGGCTGTAGCACAGCCACACAGATGAATAATTGACTGATTGCTGCATAATTCAGGGCTGCTTTGTAAAAATTCAAGGCCTGAAATATTTCAAGCTTTTCTTCTTTTTTTTTTACATTAAAAATGAGGTTAAAGTTTCAATCAACCTTGAAAGAACAATATGACACACAATGGGCAATCAATCACAGAGCCGTGCTTCTCGTGGAGTTCGGGCCTGCAGCTTCGCTCTTAAACTTTAGCGTCAAAGAAACTCTGACATCAAGTCAGCTTCATCCATTTAATGACTCAATCGCTGCGTTCGTTTTTCCAGAAATGAAAAAAAAAATCCCCTTCACTCACCTCCAATGAGCTTTGGGGAAGTGGGTTGCTGTTTATTTCTCTATCTGATGCCTTTTCCTGCACCGGCATGTGAGGGAACAGAGGCCCCGCAGCTACATGTTTCATATCACTGCACATTTTGTAATAAATTCAATTCAGTACAAATATGACCATGAGGCATGGAGACTTTAAATACCAAATGTGCATTATGGATGTGGTGTTGCTTTGCACTTTGCTGTGGTGTGGAAAACACGTTTTATTTACTCGGCTTCACGTGGAGACGCGTTCAAGAGGACGCCGCCCAAATGTGGCTAGAAATCTTCTTTTGCATCGCCTAAATGCACAATTTTTATTTATTTACTTATGTTTTTGTTTTCAGTGTGCTTTTTTTTCCTACTTACACAACAAAGATTAAAAAGAAGTTGTAGCAGAATAAAGTTAACAGTGGAGTTAGCCCCAGCTGAGCTAATTCCCAGCCCATCATCTTGACCGGGAGATGATCATTTAGCAACAGCAGAACTGTGTGTCTGCTGATAGCTCAGTGGTGCCGCGACTCTTCGGAGAGACATTAGGAAGGTGCAGTCTGATCGTCTGAAAGATAGGACTAATGTCACCTAATCAGATCGACCATTATCTATTAGCAATACTACAAAACAGTTTTATCTGACAAGGGCCAGGCCACATTACCTAAATTAACATTTTGCAAGCATGAACATGGAAGACCACAGAGGCGAGCGGAGGGCTACAGGACTGCGCCCTGCGCTTAGACATTCGGCAGTAATTATTAATTTATGATTGTCTCTGGTCTTAATGAAAATGAAAGCCAGGAAAGAGAACAGGGAGGGATAATGTGGCGTGAAATTGAGTTTCATTTGTACAGGGGCCACCTTTTAACTCTACGCTTCTTAGGCGGAAATGGAGCCGAGCGCTGGCTCGTCTCTCTCTCTCTCTCTCTAGAGGATGCATTTCAGTCTTTTTTCCCTTCTCCTAACGTGCTTTCTCCCCTTTCATGAAAAATGTTCACATCCTCCCATCCTTTTGTGATATTTGGGCCCAACACGCCCTTTGACATCTTCATTACTCTCATAAGGTCTTTTCAAAATGACACGAGGCTCTTTGATGGCTGATAACAATGTCAACAAGTTTCCTGAATGGAAATGTCTCCACCGCTCGTCTTTAATGTCAACAAGGTGACTGAGAACGGGCTCCAACCCGAGAGTTGGCTTGGTTTACTCAAGATTTTACCCTTTTGATACAGTGAAAGACAGAATTACCTTCCAACATGAGATTTTTGTTTTTAATCCAGCCAGTGGCTCTCCCCGTAGACAGTGACATGCTGACTTAAAGCTTACACTCAGGCTGTGCAGAAGCGATAACAGCTAAACTGCAGGAATCATGGAGGTGATAAAAGGCTTTGCTGGAACATATGACAGACCTGAGATGGCCTGAAAGTCGGCCCACAGCTCCATTTGATGACTGACGACACTTTCTGAAAATAAGTCCTGATTTTCTCCTTTTCTTCAACGTCTGATGAGAACATTTCAGTGGAGAATGAGAAAATATGTCAGAAATTACAGCTAAACACAATGAAAGTTACATTTTAGACCCTGATTGGATGTTTAATCCGTTGATCGCTGAAGAACAAAAAAGAAATTTCTGAATGTCAGAGGGTGATATTTTTATATCCCCTACCATGAATGGGTAAATTTAGCCACATAAACTAGTGGTGGCATGAATTTGGACAACCCCAGACCTGGTTCAGAACCAAAACATGCCTTTCAGAATAAAAGCCTAAATATTCTGAGTAGGAGTGGGCCTCGATTAAAAAAATAATCAAATTATTTAGACGTATTGTAATTAATTAATCTTGATTAATCGTATTTTAATCGTTCAAGAAAATTTGCCCCCAAATAAATTTTTTATAATGAGGCAGAGGGTTAGGGTTAAGGGTCATGAAGAGGGATTTCCCATAACTCATTTGATTGTAGTTTTAGTTGTGTTTGCATGGTCTTGTAGCCAAGGTTCTGAAGTGTTTTTAGAGGTGCAGCTTGATGGTATTTATTGATATTTAGGGCATGTATTTTGCTGCTAAACTTCAACATCCCCCAATTGGGGGACCCTATAACCCAAAGTTAACGCTTTATTTTTTTCTAATTGATTAATCATAATTAACAATTCCCACCCCTAAGTCTGAGTAATACAGAAATGAGTGGGAACCAAAGAGAAGTGTCAAAGAAAGAAAATATGAATAGCTGAGAAGAAGCAAAAAGAAATATTTTGTTTAGAAAAATAAATATTTGCTTTTGAATTAGTTCATTATGTTTTTAGAGTGATATTTATTTATTTATTTTTGCTTTTGCTTCTTTAAAAAAACATCCTCACTCTGGAGACACAAGGTTTCAGCCACACCAACACATCATGGGGTATTAATCTAAATTATTATAGTGAACCTCCTGATTAGCTCACAACCCCTTAAAAATCCTAATCACATCACACTGTAAATTAACATTCATGGACTCACCCATCTTGACTCAAGGCTGTTGTTTTAACATCCAGGAATCAGCAGTGGATGTCTCAGCTAGTTTAATCTAACCATTAGCATTAGCAACTCCACCACACAGCAGAAGCTCCTTCAGGCTTGTGTTATTTGTGGAGATAAAACATTGACATTCCAAGTCAGTGGTAGAGTTGCGTTGCTGTCATCCAATCCGAGGCGAGATGTCCAAATATCAGGAAATAAGACTCCAAAACCTGCCATCTGAAACTCAGCTGTAATGTGGGCAACTTTGGCCCAATCCCAATACTCGCACTGCGCCCTACGCCCTGCTGTGAAGTGCACTTAGAGGAGGTGTGCAGTAAGGCTTCGAGTGCGTAGTACACAAGTGTGCCAAATTGGGACAGGGAGCGTTGCGTCATCAACCGTGGCGCATGCCGGGATGATTGTGTTACTTTTTAAAAAACCTTTATTAACAACTTTCAGCCAAACAATTATTTGACTAAATTTACATTCATTGCTGTTCACATTAAATCTTAGTCTAAAACATTCAGAGCATGAATAAATATCATTAATCGTCTTAAAATGATCTTTCATTTGAAAATACATGTTTTCAAAATAGGTACTTGAGCCTTCTCAAAATTCCCATTACAATGGATTGTGGGTTATACCTTTGCCCGAAGTACGCATTGATGCGGACTTGGACGAAGTGAGGATCAAGTGTACGAAAGGGGCGTAGTCAACTTCTGCACTCAAATTTTGATATTTATACTTGAAAATGCATATTTTCAGAAAGGGCACTCAAACCATTTCATTACCTTATTCTCAAAATTCTCACGCAGCAATGGATTGTGGGTAATACCCTTTGCCGAAGTCTGCACCAATGCGGGTTTCGGCAAACTGATGATCATGGGTGCAAAAGGGGCGTGACCATGGTCCACATTTGAGAGTCGGGACACCCTACGTACTCGCACCCCTGGCTGGGAATGTGCAATTGAAGGGCACAAGGGTGGAAGTGTGAGTATTGAGATTGGGCCTTTTAGGTCAGAGAAATGGTGCACTGGTGTTTTTCTTCCCCAGAGAACGACTTACAAGGCATTCATTCCTACTAGAGACCACTGCAGATGTATTGATTAAACCGGTGTTCCACTCTTAAAGGACACAAAACTGATCATTTTACCAGGGTGTGGAGACAGGCACAGACTATAAACAAGCTGTCAGTTGATGAGAATATAATGATGATTTCAACTGTTGGTTAAAAAGTTACATAAACTCAGTCACCTGTGATTTCAGCAAGTGCTTTAATAATTAAGGATCTGATCCTGTATCAGTTACGGCTCCTACAACGGTCAGGAGCCACACGGCTTACTGAAGCACTTTCAGCAGCTTCTTTACGAGCTGATCTATCGAAACAACATCAGAGCCTGGATCTGCTTCACATCTGCAGCAACATCTGAAAGGTTTGTGTAAAAGCTCCTCCCAGCCGGAGCGTCCGCCTCTCCGGGGTTGGATACATTATTACATTTCTGCAATTGTAAGTGAGGGACAGTTAATTTAGTTTGACCCATAGGTCCACCCCTCCACCCAGATAGCAGACGGGTGATGAGAGTGACCAAAAGGCACGAGGGAGGGAGTGTGTGAGTGTGTGTGAGCACGCCGGATTAGTCTTCATTTGGCGCCTCTGTCATAAGGGAGGAGGGGGGCGAGCCGTGCGGCGGTGCAAATAAAACACACAGGGTCAGTGGGACACACACAAACACACTCTATTAACCCCCCCCACCACCACCACCCCCAACTCATCAACTTTATTTTGCAATCTTCTCTCAGAACCATTAGAATACCCTGAAGAAATGACTTTCCAATTAAAGGGGATCTAGAAGAAGAGCTTTTTTCTTCTTCTTTTCTCTTTTTTCCATCATCCTCTTCTGGTTTTATTTCAATAATTTAAATTAAAATTGATTTTTCAATTTAGCCACTGACTGTTATGGACACAGGGACAAATAGAGCTTTATTTTTCTTCTAGAAAATTTGTCGTGACAGAGAGCGATATGTAAATATGCACGAGGCGCCTGAATGGTCATGCATTTCATCCAGCAGGAGCAATCAGGCAGGACAACAAAATGAGGCATCTGGTAATTAGATGTAATTTTATTTTTGAAGTTTATTCAAATTTTCAGGTCATCAAAATTTAAAACAGGAAGATTATGTTGAAAAAGTTTGACATTAATTGGGTCTTCTGTCGCGTGCATTCGCACCAAACTGCAGAATTTCATCCTCTGAGGAAGCAGCGAACTCTGCTTTCACCTCACATATTTAAGTTTGACAAACTACACCTACGAAACCAGGAGCAGCAGCAGCTCCAGCGGCGTTCTAATGAGCGTTTATTGTTCCTCGAGTCTGCTTCAAAGCCGATTCCGCTCCAGCCGCTTTACAGATGCGTCTGCAAACGCGAGGCCGTTCTTCTGTGGACGAATGGTTCTGTCTTTTGCTCCTGACAGCTGCGCGGGCTTGTTGTTCGCTCTCTCTTGAGTTGTTTTAATAAAGTTGTGCTGCAGGACTAGTGAGGGAAGATTAATGGACGCACAGGAAGTGTGGCAGTTGTGAGAGGATGCAGGACAGAGCGGGCCAGCAGCCATCTGTTCCCTCTCCTTTACAGCTCTCTTAATGGAGCAGCAAACCAAACAACATGGATCTGAGCCCTGCAGACACACACACACACACACACACACACACACACACACACACACACACACACACACACACACACACACACACACACACACACACACACGCACACACACATTTGGTGCACAAAACACAAAACATCACTTCATGTGACAAAGATGAGAGGTAGGCTTTTGTCATTTTATTCCCTCTTGTTGGATGTGTGTGTGTTTGTGTGTGTATATGTGTGTGCACATGTGTGTGTGTGTGTTTTTTTTCTACCTTTCAGCAAAATAAAGTTGGGTGTGAGCCACGGCTGTGAGATTTAGATGAAAGACACCGCCTGGATGGAACGTGATTAAGAGATATGTTCTTGAGGCGAAACAGGACTTGGCATTTGCTGAGACAAAACCTAATCAAATTAAAGCAAAACACGGCCATTGTTGTGGAGTGTGTTCTCAGCTTGTGTCACGTTTGAAATGAAACAGTGTAAAATGAATATGGGCTTGTGTCTGCGCAGCATCACCAACATGGTGGCTTATTCAGATGTACACACAGGCACTGACTAATGATGGCTGTGCCCAATGATGCCTAAAGCACTTTATAGAGCTGTCTGGGTTATAAAAGATGTTTACTATGATGGAGCTGAATGGCTCACTGAAAGAGTATTATTGTTTACAAGTTATTGTTTCAGATTAATTCACTCAGCACAATTGTTAGAGTCTGTCTGTCGGGCACGCTGACCCCTCATTGGTCGCCCTTGTCTGTCAGCGTGGTTTCCTGAAGGCCCGAGGTGCAAAAATGCAGAAACATGAACACAATTTGTTTTGGGAAAATGTGCAAAAGCACCTTCGAATTCTTATTTGATAGATGTCAAAAACAAAGAAGCATCACATAAATGGGATGTATATTAAATAAAGTATTGAAACGTTTTTGTTTAATTTGATTCTCATTATAAGTAGGATTTTTTTTATTTTGTTTCAACTGCAAAAGTGTTGTGATTTTGCCACATTGTCCAGCCCTGGTAAAGGGTGGCAAAGTGGATGTCACGGTTCTACCTCCCTGACCTCCACCTCAGACCCAAACCTGCCCCAGAACTCCAGTAATGAGCCTCCATCACACTCATCATTCCCGTCAGACTGAACCAGCTTCTGGACTCCACTACCCAGCATGCATCATACATGACTTCCTGCCCATGTCATCAGCCCGGGACTATATCAGGAAGTTCTCGGCTTCCGCTTGGGGCTTAATCAATGTTCCGAACTCCTTCCAGACAAACATATTCCAGAGATTTCCAGACCTGCCAGTCAGTTTACCAGATCTGTCAACTTCCCATGCGTCTCTTTTTATTATTATGGATCCACCACACGCTCTTGTTTCCTTTCGAGCTGCAGACCATTGGTTCCTATATTAACTGCATGTCTGTCCGAACCCAGCATCAGCCACTCCGCATTTGGGTCAAACACCACGCCACAACCAAACTCCTGCTTCTGCTTGCTCAGTTCAGACCTAGACCCTGACACTTCCAGTGTGAAATTTGCATGTTCTTCCTGTGTGTGTGTGTGTGTGTGTGTGTGTGTGTGTGTGTGTGTGTGTGTGTGTGTGTGTGTGTGTGTGTGTGCGCGTGCGTGCGTGTTTTTCCTGGTAATCTAACTTTTTTCCACAATTCAGAAACATGCATGTTGGGTCTTAACCAACCTTAGATCCATTTTTATTAGGCTTCAATTGTTGGTGGCAAAACATACGTGATTAAATGCAAAATTTAAATTTGAATTACACCAAATGGGTAATTTATTTTCTTTTTTTTAGTAAATTTATTTGAAAGGGACAATGCATATTCATGAATATACCAATGTAAATATGCCCGAATTAGCCCTAAGGCTACTTTTCATCTGTAGTCCCTGGCAGGTTGAAAATCAATATAAACATCAAGTTAATAACAAAATAATAAATGCAATATCAACAACAAAATATAACAAACTTCTAGCTTATGACACGCACAGGGTTTGAATTATGGGGGAGCTAAGGAGAGCCCGGCTCCCCTGAAAGGGTGACGGACTCCCGTAGCAGCCCTCAACTTACACACCCAGGGGGAGCCTCTGTGTACTATAGCCTGGACATGCACACCATTCATTTAAAGGTTGAACATGGAACAATTTAATAAAAGCTGTATTTTTAAAAATAATAGCTCCACAGGGTGTTTAGAGGTGTGCAGAATGATATATTTTAATTAAAAAATAATCAAATATTTATTTTGACGGGCATGACTCTGGGTTTATGTTTACATCTACCAGCCAATAGAGGGCACCATTGCAGGTTGCCAAATATGGAAAACAGTTCGCTCAGCACAGCGAGGCTGGTACTGTGGAAAATGGCGGACTCAGCAAGTCAAGCAGCTGCTTCTGAGTCCAGAAGATGTCGTTATCCTTCTCAGGAGAGGAGCGACCATAAAAGATCTAAAACCAGAGTGAGTTTAGGTCGTCACTGGACATGGTGCTGGCTGCTCACTTCACGTATCGGCAGTGAACATTGGCATCCCGATGGTTCTATTATTGCAACTACAACCCCCAAACTCTAGATGTCACTTTGGTGTTTGTGTTCCATATTCCTAGCCTAGTGAACTAGACCAAATTCTTGCCTTGCAAAGTTTGGTCTAGGCACGCTTCATTGGAACCCTCGCAGCCCGAACCACTGCTGTGGCTGTCCAATCACAGCTTGCTATAGTTTTGGTTGGGCCAATCACAGTGCTCTATATTGTGAACCAATCACAGAGCGGGAGTAGCCGATGACGTCAGAGCTGCGATCGCAAACACAAACAACATGGCAGCAGCGCAGGAACCACGTTTGTTTGAAACGGCTTTGTCATCAACATTGGATTATTTAGACTCCAACGTGCGTAAGTCTTTCGGCTATACTTAGCGGCTTCTTATGTTTATCAAACAAAGTAGTGCAATGTCCCAGTACACCTGATATTCGCATATCTCTCATACAGAAACGCCATTACTGCCCCCCTCTTTTCCGTCCGTGTGATTACGTCACGTTGTTCGTTAAGCTAGATTTATACTTCTCCGTCAGCTCCGCGGGCTAGAGACGCATACGCGTTGACGGAGACGTTTTATGTTTCTACTTCTCTGTTGGCTGGGGGACGTTGCAAAGCAACCCCCCGCCTGGACAGCAGAGGTCGTAGCACATTTCTGGGGTATCCTGCCACCATTACAGTCACGTATCCGGTCTACGATAGTGTATTTACTACTGTGTTTACATTGTTTTAATGTATTTTAGAGTTTTTAACACGGACGAATTTGTCCCTCATTCTCCTCCACCTCTTCATGCTGTCGGCGCCTCTAAACCCAACGTTTCTCGTCATTTCCGTCCACGAATAAAACGCTCGCTCTGTATCTTTGTGCTCTTTCAGTCACGAGTGAATAAACTTTCATATTTTCGAACTTTTTCACCGAGGTGTTCTTCAATCTGCTCCATGTCTGCCGCTAAATATCTTCAGCACTCTTTATTTTTTGAGTCGGCAGTGGCGGTGCTGTTGATGTATTTCAAGGAAGCGGCGTCCTGACCAATCACAAGCTTGCGCTCTCCGTGGCTCTCGACGGACAGTTATTTTTGGGGGCATGTCTCCGTCACCCTCTGCGAGCCTGTCCAAGAGCCCTTGCGTCGACGCAAAATGGCGCTGCGTGTCTCCGTACTGACGCAGATGGACAAGTATAAATTAGGCTTTACTCTGATTGGTCCTAGCGCTATCCAATTGCGTGCTGACACTTTGAAAGACAACCGTAGATCCCGCCTCACGACTGAGAGCTGTCAATGTTTCGTGGCCAGACTATATATTCACATATATAGGACGGCTTGCAGGGTACCATAGTTGTTTCTGGATGGATGGATGGATGGATGGATGGATGGATGGATGGATGGATGGATGGATGGATGGATGGATGGATGGATGGATGGATGGATGGATGGATGGATGGATGGATGGATGGATGGATGGACAAATGAATGCATGGATTTTTTACATTTTACCTTGACTTTTATGTTTTAAATTCACACTCCTATAACTAACCTGGTGTTTTTCAGTATTTCCTGTTAGTTTCTATTATTTTTGTAACATTTTGTGGTGTTCTGTGTTTTAAGGTAGTGCTTTATGGTTTTGTTGATCTGATCTCTCGTTTTCTTTAGCCTTTTATGAACTTTTTTCCCCATTTTCTTGTTTCCAACCTTAACATATCTCTTTTCATTTCTTTTTTCATTATGGACCAAGTGTCCTGGACCTCTATATGAGTTTCCAGTGTATGCATTCTGCTCATATTTATTATGAAACATATATTCCAAGTGTTTCTCATTGTGTTTGTTTTGGACCCACATAGACCATGTCTGCTTAAATGACAACATACGTCGTCTCCCCTTTTTTCTAGTGAAGACATCTGTACGACATGATGAAGTTTCCTCTCCGAGTATCAGTCCTGTAATTGAGCTCAGGCAGAGCAGACGTGATGTGCACACAGAGGAAGGAAAAGGCTTTTCTCTTTCTTTCATTCATTCTTTTCTGTCTGTTTCTCCTTTCTTAAATCTGTCTCTTCCTCTGCACGCAGCGTGTGCTCTTATTTATCCCATCTATTCATCCCTTCCTGTGTGCACATGTGGACCTAGAACCTCCTCATAGTGTCTTCACAAGCTTTTCACGATCACATTCAGGAGCCTCAGCATCTTTATTCATCTCTCTTCACCCACAGTGCAACATTGCTTCCTCCTGTTCCCGTACAATGCTGTGGATCATGAAGAAACTAAACTGAGAGCAGATTAAATATTAACACAACTTGACACAGTCCCCATTGGAGCTCCGATTCCACTTCACATGATACAATTAAAAACATCCCCACATGCATCAAACAGAACACCGTTGAGAACATGCTGCTATACAGACTTTAAATAAATCGGATCTATGGAGAACACGAGGAGGAGGAGGCCAAGGTACGGGCACTTAGCTGAGCAAAGAGTTGGAAAAAAAAACAGAGAGCAATGAGGGGCCTTACATTATTTATTCGTGCTAATGGTGGCAGGCTGTGTTTGTGAATCGGCAACAGAAATACTCGCTACAAAAGACGTGGAAGTGTAATCAAGGCTGTACGTTTCCACTATTCCTGCATCCTCAGCTGAGTCTGGGGTCAAGTGGAGTCAGTTTAGTAGCATTTGAATCTCCTACAATAGATGATCTCCTTTTAATAGAGACAAAACACAATGCTCAAGTAGATTGCCTCTGAAAAATATGCAGACGGGAGGAATACTTAACACAGCCTCTGTGAGGTATCATTGTGCATCTAACACAGATAAAACAATAGATCATGTGCTTAACCTAGTTTTGGCCACAAAAGGAATCCATTAGTCTCACCGTACAGCCCTTAAGCTTGGCATCACAGTGGGGGTGGTGGTGGGGGGTGTCAGTGCTGCAAAGCTGCATCTACGCACATGTGCCTCTCATTTCCTATGGCGGACCAGAAGTATTCTCCAACATCCTATTGTAAAGTTTACCAGGGGAGAGGTTGGAGGTATTAAAGCGCCCTGAGAGGAGCAGTAAACGATGTAAATGCAGGCAGCTGCATGTAGCTAATGCTGTACAGTAGACCCAGCTGAGTCTGTACTGTATCTATATAACATTATGGCTTCTCTTTCATGTTTCTGTGGGCTCTAATTGGAACAGTGTGCAGAGGAGTGGTAAAACGCCGGCTCGGTGATTCAACACAGTTTGTTTCCATCCATGTTCTTGCTGCATTTTGACCTCAATAAATTAAAATAAACATTTTTGTGTTAAAAGGGAACAAAGCTATCCAAACCAAGCTGGCCCAGTTTAAAACAACTATTGACCCTTAATAATTGGTTGTAACACTCCTTGAGGTAATCGCGCGTTTGTGATAACTGGTGATGAGTTTCTCACGTCACTGTGGAGGGATTTTGATCCCCCTAGTTTTGGCAGAATTGGGCTTTTCTTTGAAACATGCGCAGATAGAGGTACTTAAGTAATTTTTTTCAAAAAGGATGTATTTGCTTCTTCTTCTTCTTCTTTGACGGTGTGTAGCAGAATGCCCCATTGACTGATTTCCATAGCGATAAATACGTCACGTTGTTCGTCGCTGTCCAGTTGCGTGTTTGGAGACAGTTTTAAAGACAACTCTAGGTCCCGCCTCATGAGTGAGCTCTGCCTGTGGGTCATGACCAGACTATATATTTACATATACAGGAGGGCTTACCAGGCTAGGTCTGTTTAAGGTCAAAGGTCAGACACTCTTTCAGGATTTTCTGCTACTGAGCAGAATTCATGGTTTCATCAAATATATCAAAGCAACCCCAGATCATCACACCACCATTGTGTTTGAGTGTTGGTGAGACCTTTGTCTGAATCACATTGCAGTTTTTGTCACTTAAAGAAACACAGAGCAGTTTCCTGCTCCTCCGCTCTACTGGTTGAAAGTGGAATTACAACTACCGTAAACAACCCTGCAGCAGCCTGCTGTAGCTAGCGCTAACAATGAGCTAACACTAACATGAGCCAAGTCTTACTAAATAAGCCACAAATCAAAAAGATCCTCGCTTTTGGACAAACAATATTATTACTTACAAGTCCAGTAGCAACAAAGCCAGGTCACCATCAGCACGTGATTTCAGAGCCTTTTTCAGCTTCCTCAAACTAGTGTAGGCCACACCGATGTTTACTCCGGTACTTCACCTCCAAAGACATATTTATACTTCTCCGTCTGCGTCAGTACGGAGACACGCAGCGCCATTTTACGTCTACGCAAGGGCTCTCGGACGGTATCGCGGAGGGTGACGGAGACATGCCCCCAAAAATAACTGTCCATCGAGAGCCACGAAGAGCGCAAGCCTGTGATTGGTTAGGACGCCGCTTCCTTGAAATACGTCAACAGCACCGCCACTGCCGACTCAATAAATAAAGAGAGCTGAAGATATCTAGCGGCAGACACGGAGCAGATTGAAGAACGCCTCGCGGAAAAAGTTTGAAAATATGAAAGTTTATTCACTCGTGACTGAAGGAGCACAAAGATACACAGCGAGCATTTTATTTGTGGACGGAAATGACGAGAAACGTGGGTTTAGAGGCGCCGACAGCATGAAGAGGTGGAGGAGAATGAGGGACAAGTTTGTACGTGTTAAAAACTCTAAAATACATTAAAACAATGTAAACACAGTAGTAAATACACTATCGTGGACTGGATATGTGGCTGTATGGCGGCAGCATAGCATACCCCAGGAAAGTGCTACGCCCTCTGCTGTCGAGGCGGGGGGTTGCTTTGCAAGGCACCCCAACATAAAATGTCTCCGTGAAATGCGTATGCGTCTCTAGCCCACGGAGCTGACAGAGAAGTATAACTCAGCCTTTACTTTTACTTCCAGGCTCTGCCATGATGCCAACAGAAAAACAAACTTCTTTTTTCTTCTTCTTGTGCTTTTTATTGACAATCAGCAAACTGAAAAACTGCACAGAAAATGGCTAACAGCTGTAATGCAGGCTTAAGACCGCCCCCTAGAACACCTACCCGCTCTACAGAACTGTTAAGTGCAGAATCTGGTCAGCAGAGGGCAGCAGAGTGGTGTCAGATATGAAACTGGTCAAGTTTCTAACCCAACAATCACTGAGATCAATGTTAAAGCTCTAGCTTAAAGTTAAAAACAAAAAATATTTAGTGTTACTTTAAGTCTAATTTCTAGTTGAACCTCTACGGTTGAGACCTCAACTCAACATGAACGGCAGTGCTAACGAGGTTCTTCAGTTCCTAAATGTCTTTGGCACAGGGAATTGTGTGTTGCTTTTTGAGATCTTTTTGCCTTCTGCTTGTAGTCAGACATGTTCTGTTGAAGTATTTCTTAATTCTACACCTCTAATCAGGTCCAGGTGTGGCTGGTGAAACTGAACTCATCTTTCCAAATAATGTGGAAACCGCATTTTGTAGTTCCTCCTGTTATCTTTGCTTATCTTAAATATTTAAGTGTGACAAAAAAGGCAAAAGCAGAAAAAGTCTGTGAGGGGGCCAACACTTTCTCACACCACGGTAAGGGTATATAGGAGACAAGAAACACTCCAGGTTGGGAGTAACTGCTGCTAGCTGTTTACTTCCTGATTCTGAAGCTCAAAGAGCTCCTTTCCTCTCTGGCGTGTAACAGAACAAAAACAAACATACGAGACGCAAACTCTTGAGAAGCACTTTTAATCAAGATGAAGATAAATAGCCTAACAAAGTACGACTTGGAAAACAAATGCGGCAACACTGTCTCTGATCATCATTTGATGGTGCACTGACACGCAAACTCTATTAAGCTGTCTTCAAATATGCAAAAATGATATGATTTTACAATGATTACATATTCACTTCCCCAGCTGGCTGGCTCCGAGCGTCTCCATTTGTCATCGACTATTGTGTCCAATTATATGATTAGCTTTGAACACTCCAGCACTTCGAGAGCTCTCGTGTGTTCTGCCGTGCAGAGTGATTCACAAACAAAGTCATTACAACATGTATTCACACATATCAAATAACAAAACAGATGGCCACTGCGCCTGCCGCCTGATTTGTTTTCCACACGAGTGGTGGAAAAAAAAAAGAAGTATTTTGTTTGAGCTGTGTTTAATGCTGACTGTTTTTTTTTTTTATTCCCAAAGAAGAGCAGCTGGCTGTCGCTCTGTTAGATCAGCTCCTATGAAAGACAATCTTGTTTTCATTAATTTCTCTACAACAAAGGCACTTGTTGGGAAGATTTAGAATTACCGCGGCTAAAGCTTCCGGATAATTCATCACAGGGACTTGACAGGAAACTTAATTGTTTTAAATGCCAGTTGCTTTGAGCAGCGGTGGCTGCTTTTTCTTTTATGTCTAACAGGTGGGACAGATAGACGACCCTCTGATGTTTCAGTCGACCTTTGACTTCTTGGTTATAAATCCACTTGTAGTCCACCGGCCAATAAACCCATCAGCATATGATGGAGTGCAAATATTCCATGTGAAACGGGAATCTTGTAGTCTGCCTTTTTTTATTTAACACAATGTAAATCTATCCTTTCTTTATCACACATAACAACCCTCAGATCAACCCCATATCACATGGACTCAGTGGGAAAGGAGCCTTATGGTGGCCTTTTACATAAACTGATTCAATGTAAACGTATTAATAAAAAACAGAATTAGCTACTACAATAACTTATTATTTAACTTTTTATTTTATTTCTGCAGCATGTATTTGTATTAAAATGTCTCCAATTGTCCAGCTGAGGGAAACGTCCCATAAAACTGTCATTAAACTGTTGGTACGGCAGCAGTGAGGTGCAAAATAATTTAAAATTCCAATAAAAAAAAGTCAGCCTTTATTACTTTGGACTTTTTGTGTCTGTTTTCATGCAGTATTCTTGCAAAAAGTAGATCTAAAGGTAAAAATATCATTTTTTTTGTTTTTCCACAGTTTCTCTTTTGCTGTTAATAGTGTTTGCCAATTTAACAGCACTTACTGAAAACATGTCGTGCTTTCCGTTTCTGTTTCTTGTAAGTTTGTTCTATTTTGTGAAATTTTGAGGTCTCTGAAAGTTCTGTGTTCTCAGTTTTGTTGAAAGTGTGTGGCATTTGTTTGCATTTCCTGAAACTTTATTCTGTTCTCTATTTCATTCATGCGTTTGGTGAAATGTGTTGCCAAGCTTCTTTAAAACAATTTAAGCCTCCTAAAACATAGTAGAGCATGCCTTTTAAATAAATGTATTTTGTTTTTCTAATGTTGTGTTGCAGTTTCACACTGTTACACTGCAAAAACTGATTTCTAAAAAAGTAATAAAAAACCTCATTTTTAGACATATTATCTTATTTTTAGTCTAAAATGAATAAAAATTCTTCTCTAGAAAAATAACATTACTTAAAATGAGGTAAATATTCCTAAATATGATCCAAATTTTCTTGTTTTGAGTAAAAAAAAATTGCCAATGCGGTAAGCTAAAGTTGCTTGGCTAGAATAACCTGAATATTAGCTTATTTTGCTAGTTTTAAGATTTCTAGCCAAGCAACTTTTGATTACCCCATTGGCAGATTATTTTATTAACTAAAAACAAGAAAATTTGGATCATATTTAAGAATATGTACCTTATTTTAAGTAATGCTATTTTATATAAAATCATTTATTTTCTTTTTTGATTAAAAATAAGATAAAATGTCTAAAAATGAGGATTTTTTACTTTCTTAAAAATAATTTTTTGCAGTGTAATCTCACTACAAAACACTAAAATAGCTTTTGTGAAGTCTGTAAAGCAAATTCTACACACCACAGTGACACAAAAGCCACAAAACTCAGCTCCTAGTCAGTATTTGCCTTTTATTTGAGAATAAATTACACGTTTTACCTGCAGCAGGGGCCACAAACTGAAACGTCCCCGTGCTGAAAAGGTTTTCTGTTTAAAGGTTAAGGTTGCAGTAAATCTTGTAAATAGCCTCTCTGACATCTCTTGAGCATGTTACTGTAAATGCACTCCGAGCAACTAAATCATTTAACATCTAATCAATACTATTCACATTGCACCATAAACACACTTTGGTCAGATTCCTGTTTGGGGAAGCTGTTACAACTGTTGTTACGTGAAAACAAAAATGCTTTTGTGAATGTGATGTTTAAAACAGAAAGAAGGTAATGAGACATTATAAAAATCTGCTGTCCACATTAGAAAAGTTGCAAAAGTGCTGTGTTTAAAGCTCTGGCAGCTTAATGAAATCTAACTGTGCCATGCTGCCATCACCTGGTCGGTCCAGTTAAAGCAACTTTTAGCACATCTGTGCTGTGTTTGGTCCTGACCTCACACTCGTGTCACACAGTTGTTGTCGTGAATTGACTCAACACATATAACGCAACATTTTTAGCTTCATATGCACACCCCGCCTCGCTGGAACCGAGGTGCTACGGAGGAAGAGACCTTCAGTCGTGCAGCAGCCACCAAACAAAAGCAGCAACCTTTAAATCTCACCCTTGTTTCCTGTGGAGGTCGTCGGAGCCTCTTTACCTTTCCTGTCTGACATATCGAGAAGACTCGCAGGAGTTTCGGTGTTTGTGCACAACAAAGCAAACAGTCAGATTACTGTGTTTAGAATCTGCATGTGTCACACCTGAGCAATACACACACACACACGTTTGGTGTTCTAGAGAAAAGATGCAGGGGAAAGAAAAATAAAAGCCTCCCCAGTCTCATGGGTGAGTCAATCAGCTCTGAACACATCTGTTTTTGCCACAACAGCAGATCTCTCATACTGTGAGTGTAAATTACTCTCTGAAAACTAATTGCAGTTTTTTGATCCTTCTGATAATTAATCATATACAGTACACATTCAGTGTTTCGTTCTTTGTACAGTTTCAGTGAAGCAGCGTGAGTTTGTTTTATATCATGGCGCTGGTCAGGTTGCTGAGAGATTTGATGCTTCCTGTGTGGGTGTGCCTGCTCTTTCGTCTCACGCTCCGCAGGTAATTCCTGTACAGGATCACACTGATCACCCTGTCCTGGAACTGCTTGGAGACAATGTAGTAGAGAATGATGTCCAAGACCGTGCTCATGTTCATCAGGAATGTGGTGAAGACCGCCCAGGTGTTGAACCCACCGTCTTCGCCGTTGCCCAACAACCGGAGCACCAAACACACGTGAAAAGGCACAAAACACACCAACACCTGGATGATGAGTGTGATGATGATACGGATGGACTTCTCCTTCACCTTAGGTTTGAGTTTGGAGGTGCGGCCGTGGATCAGATTGTCCACGATGACGATGTAGCAGCCTATCATTATACAAATGGGCACCAGGAAGAAGAAGATGAGTCTCACAAAGTTGACGGGGTTGTCGTGACGCATGTAGATGATGTCTTGCATTTTGATGCAGGTGGTGAAGTTAGAGATGCGATCAGGGTCTTCAGCAGAGAAGAGCAAGGGTACGCTGCTGCCCAGCGTCATCAGCCACACGCCCAAACTGCCCACCACTGCCTTTGGGACGTTCCTCAGCTCCTTTCCGTGCTTTGGCTGCACAATGGCCATATAGCGGTCGGTGCTGATCAACGCAAACAACCACAGGGCCATGCAAGGGTAGAAAATGGTCAGAGCGGCGGTGATTCGACAGAAAATATCTCCAAAAGGCCAGTAGTCCTTATGGAGGTAGACCATCCTGAAAGGTATCAGCAAGATGAAGGTGAGGTCTACCAACGCCACATTTATCATGTGGACAGTGACTGAGCTTCTCTTCTTTGTTGTCAAAGCAAATACCCACAAAGCTGTGAGGTTAACTATGACGCCAACGGTGAAGACAACACCGTAGAAAACCAGGCCAGAGACTCGGTACGCCACCGGGCCCTGCTCTGTGCTCATACTCTCAGACATGTTGGAGGAGTTTAGGTCCACAGTCATGCTGAAAAGATTCAGAAAAGACATGAGTGTTGATTTTCATCAAACTGTACAACGGCATAAAGGAAATGTAAGAAAGAAATGTATGTTTGGTTGTTTCCTTTTAGCAGGAATAAATCTTGATTTGTCACTTTTCCTGCCAGATGTGCAACACAACTAACCACATGGGTAGAATCTCAGGTGCACTAAATTCCCCTTCCTGTTGGTCTTGGTGGTCAACACAAGAGTGTTGAGTTCATTGGCGACCACCGAGGTTGGATGTGGATTGGATGATGGCATTTTCTGACAATAATAAGGAAAAAGCAACACATGTTGGTTGTTTTTACACAGCTGTAGTGTGTGGAACATCGACAGGCATCCCATTCCTCAACCAGGAGTTGTTGAAGGTAAACCTGCTGGGTGGTATTGGTGACTCCAGCCCATACACCTTGACCAAACCATCCAAGAGCTGTCAGTCAGATACCAGTCGTACACCTGAGACTGAAACACACCTGGCAGCTCAAACCAATACCAACAGGAGAATATTGCAGAGGATTTCTCGTTTTGGGGTTGCTACCAACATGTTTAGCTGTGTTGCTCATCCCATGAATCCTTACAATCTTTACAAGTATACCCCGCTGTAAAGGTGAGTAACCAGGTTTTCCACTGATAAAGGATTTATTTACAAAGAGCAGAAATGATCAACCAAACAAACAGCCCTGCAAGAAGCGTCTGACATCTGAGATCAAATTTGATTCTTTGGCTATAATGTATAGAAGAAGAAAAAGAACGAGCTCTCTTGTATTGAAGGAGGAACCAGATAGTTTTGGTTCTGGTTTAAATCTGTAACTTCATGTTCTGTTTATTAATTATTTGCATTCAAGGATACAGTCATCATTTTAAACTGAGGGATGATGCTGTGGTCAAAATTACAGTTAATGCCAGTTTCTAAATCAATATGGTTCTGTAATATTAAAGAAAAAACTAAATATAGAGCCTTGGAAGTCATATTTAAAATGTCTAGTTGGCCTCTGGTCAGTCAGTGACCTAATTGAAATGATTAAATGCATCAATTTACAAAAGATACATAATACTACCTTAAATTAATATTATCTTCACTTTATTTGTATACGTTTTATTTAATTGTTGATTCATATTTTTATGACCCTTGTTACCTGGAATTAATAAAAAAAACTACAAGAAAGAGAAAAGTTTATATTGATTCATTTCCATGGTGAAAGTTAAAGGGATAGAAGTGAAAATCAAAAAGAAAATATTTCTAATAATATTTCTGTTGCAGGAACCCTCTTAATGTGATCCAATCAGGAAATTAAAACAACATGGAAAGCTGAGTTGAATCAAATAAATGTTTTATAAATGATGAATTCTCAGTTTGGGGGCTAAATAAAATCATAGACATTATTAAGAATAAAAAAAATATTCAATTAAAAAAAATGATAATGAAAAAGAACATATTTAATCATTTGTTTTGCTTCTTATGCATCTTTTTTCAATTTGGTTTAGGGTTAGAGTTAGGGTTTGTACCACCAATTGTTTTTGTACCATAAACTAAAATTACATCTATACAACAATTAGTCAAATGTCTAGAGACTTTCAAGTGAGTGATAACTTACTTAAGCTGAAGCAAATCATTCGTTAGTCCAGACAGGTCAAATCTAGAGGGAATAATAAAGAAAACTTTATTTATAAAAGTTTTTTTTCCTCTTACGGCTCAGTGTTTTGTTTCTGGGCCAGACAGCACAGTGGTTTCCTGACGAGGCTCATCTGTGATTGAAATAGAAAGTATCTGCCTCTAAATATGGAAATGTTTGCAGAAGCTGCTGGTTAGTAATTAGAATATCTATTTTTAAAAGCTGTGCAGCTGTGTCATAAATGACAAAATAGGCAGACGGCCAGTGTCAATTCAGATCTACTCTTAAATAAAACTAAAGGAAAACATTGGGTCATAAATAAAAAAACAATCAAAGAAGCAGGTCAAGAAAACATTGTGACGTCAGAGTTTTTCCACATTTCAGCATCTCTTCAGTTTCATTAAGTTACATTTAGGAGATTTATTTAAAGCACTTCAACATAATAAATAGCTAAAGAATAAACCAAATTAGAATCAGCACTCAGAACTGTCATCTAACTGTAAAACACGTCTGCCATTAATCTGCCGTGCCATGATGTCAAATCTGAAGCACATCAGGAAGCTCTGCCGGGGCAGTAAAAGACTTCACTTACCACAGGAATCAAACCAACACCTTGACCAGTTCACCCCAACAGGTTTATGGAGCAAACATGTGAGTGTGTGAGGAGCTGTGAAGCCTCCGCTGTGAGAGCCAAAACAGGGAAGTGAGCTGGAATCTGAAATGTGACGGTGGCGAGACAGTGTAAAAGCCCCTCTCTTCACTTCCTGTGAGCTGTGCTTTCTGCACTTTTACATTCCTTTACAGTATCTGCGTGGTCGGAACAGAGAGAAAGAGCTGTACGGCTTTCCGCAGCAACGCAATTACACCCCCTTAAAGAAAATGATGTGCCATTAGAAGTGGGAGTGTGTTTGGCAGGCAGAGAGATGGCAGATTTAGGGCGAGTTATTGATTGGAAAAGTGGGGTCTGTCACAGCACATTAGTTCTCAGGGGAGTAATCCACAGCAGGTTGCTGTGAGAAGCATCTGCTGCTGGAGAGAAGTAATTAAAAACAGGATGTTGAGGCAGTTGCCATATAAACAGGAAATAAGACGGTGGTAATAGACACTTCACGCTGATGCTGGGAGATGGTTTTATATCACACTGACTTAATGGATGCAAAGCGCATACTTCAGGTGAAACGCTCAAGGTCAGCCGGCACCGGGATTGAATACAGATTAATGTGTGTGATTAATTTGTGTTTGAGCTGCTAACAGCCATAAATTAAGACACCCGGTTCGAATAACGTTAAGCAATATAAGACTTCTCCCCCCGATCGACCAACAGCTACTTTCAATTCCTTTGTGAAACAGACACAAGCGTACTTCACCTCAACTTCCTGTATTCCTCCAACTGTAATTGACCTTCACATCTGCCTGTCAAACACTTGATTTTGTCTGAATAAAAACTTCACGTTGCACAAACTTGATCGCTGCGTTTTCAGATCATTTCCGTCTAATTCTTATTCCTGGGAAATAATTACCCATCGGCTCGTCCTCTTGATGTGTTTCAAAAAATCTCTGAGCAGATGGTACTCGGTGTACATTGCAATATGTTGTTATGACAACAGTCTGTGTGATGTTTTCCTCTCTTTGAAACTTGTCATGTGGTTGCCTCAATGAGTATTCCACCCTGCACAAAATGCTCCATAAATCACCTCAATAATGAACAATATGCGTGCATGAGCACATAAAAGTGTCCTGCTAAACAGAAAACTGTGTATTTCCCTCTGAGCCTCAATGTTTTTTTTCCTTGTGAGTTTTTTCTAGCTGAAATATAAAAATTTTGAAAAGAATTGCTCTAAAGCTGTTTAATTTTATCACAAGAGGCCTATATATCATACTCTGGTTAACCTGTTTTATACTGTCCTCTAGAGGCTGACATGAAATATTACAGATCTGTCTCGTTGTGCCCAGTAATGATGCCATAAACGTCACACATTTCATCACAAGTAATTACCTACTTTGTTTTCAGTTCATATTTACTTTATATGGAGGCATTAGGGTTAAAACATTTCTAGTTGACCTAGACCTGTAAATGATTGTGATGTATTGAGTTCACAGCAACAGTAAGTTTTCTACTGGGAGTAAATCAGAGGGTCTGTTTTAATAGCTGGACAAAGTAGGAATGGATGGAAACCAGTTCAGTAAAAACGATTACATCAACAAATTATTTAATTATCAACTTGAATATTTCAAATGAAAACACGTGACCAAAATCCATCAAAACTTAAAGGTCAACTCATATGTTTAACACATTTGCAGTGGTCTCTAGTAGGAAGGAATGCCTTGTAAGTGTTTCTCTGGGGAAAAAAAGCTCCAGTGCACCTGCTTGAGGACGTAGAAGGCCCTGTCCCAATACTCGCACTTCCACCCTTGCGCCCCTCAATTGTGCATTCCCGTCCAGGAGTGCGAGAGCGTAGGATGTCTCAATTCTCAAGTGCATCCCTTGGCCATGCCCCCTTTGTACACTTGATTCACACTTTGCTAAAGTCCGCATCAATATGGACTTTGCCGAAGAAGAAGAAGAAGGTGGAGCAATGGCTTGAGTGCCTTTTCTGTCAATTTGTTTTCAAGTATACAGTAATTATTGAAATATTGATTCTTTTCTTACATATATGTACATATATGATTACAATCACATGTTTCTTTGTTGAAGCATGCATTACATGTCTGTTGAAAAATATTGTTAACTGATATCAGTGCTGGTGTGTATTTTTGCACAGTACATGCCAGTAATGTAATCACTTGTTTTCATATCATTCAGTACAAATTCACAGACTGCAGAGTCAACAATAAAATGTTAATATTAAAAATGAACATGATAACTTTCCCCCTTCTGATAAAAACAAAACATATGGAATCTTCAATATATGTTCAGCTTGCATAGTACAGTAGCTCATCCCCATCAGCGTGTGAATGTGTGTGAATGGGTGGATGACTGATTGAGTTGTGAAGCGCCTTGGGGAGTTGTAGAACCCTAGAAGGCGCTATACAAATACAGGCCATTTATCATTTAAATGAAAATAAATCGAACCAGTCAGATGGGAAAATGATGCAAAATCTTGCTTGGATGCAAATTTGCTGTAAAATCTGTAAAACAGGTTCAGCATTAGAACCCTTATGGGTCACCATAAAGTGACTGTGTGCATTTTTCCTGGCGATAGGGGGCAGTACATACCTAAATCATTGCACGCTGTATTTTTGTGTTCAAGTAAGACCATAGAAATGGATGGCCATTAGGGTCAAAAATGTAACAAAAATGTTTATGAAAGTTTTTTAATCATTTATTACAAATCAGTAAATGTCTTTTGTCCTCACAGGTTCCTGTAGAAGGAAACGTGGCATCCAATATGGCGTCGCCCAGAGACTTAGACACACTCCCATGTGTTTTAGACCCGATTTTTATGGTTATATGTTATGAAGCCGCCAATATTTTTCAACAACTGGACATCGTTTAATTCATTTTCAACAACATTTCGATGGATATTTCCAAAGATTAATGGTAAAAATTACACATTGTCTCTTTAACTTTTCTTTAGAGTTTGATACTTTTGATCTTATGCAGTGAAGTGCAGAATTCAGTGATACTTTCTGATGCTTCACTAGAACAGTGTACTTTAGAAAGAAGTTTAAGTTTTGACATTAGTCTGATTTCATGTCAGAGTCCACTGAATTGTCATGTGGGGTACCTCAGGGCTTTCTTCTAGGGTCACTTTTATTTTTGCTTTATATTCTTCCTCATATCATTAGAAACCTTTGCTACATTTCTTCATATATGTATGCAGATAACATTTAGCTATGCTGCTTCTGAAGGACTCTGAGGTCTCTGAAGATCTTTTTTTTATTCAGATAAGCGCACAAACAGGACAGTATGTTTGATTTTATTTTATTGGGTGTTCTACATTGGTCACTTTTTTTCATAAACACTTGTTTATGAGAGTAACTGTGTGTTTTGTTGCTTTTTCTGTCAAAAACTCCAAACCCAAAAGTTTCCCAGAAGTGAAAAAGAACGCTCAACCTTATCTTTTAAAGCGGATAATCTCTGGGTGCTCACAAGTCACTTTTCATTGTACAGTCAACCTTATAGTCGTAAACATTTGTGAAGGATGACCCCTAGAGTTGTTCTATGTTAAAAAGTTAGATTGGTAGAGATACAAGGATTTTCCCCAACAGTGATGACAAACAGAAATGTTTCAAATGTCATATNTTTTTAACACGGACGAATTTGTCCCTCATTCTCCTCCACCTCTTCATGCTGTCGGCGCCTCTAAACCCAACGTTTCTCGTCATTTCCGTCCACGAATAAAACGCTCGCTCTGTATCTTTGTGCTCTTTCAGTCACGAGTGAATAAACTTTCATATTTTCGAACTTTTTCACCGAGGTGTTCTTCAATCTGCTCCATGTCTGCCGCTAAATATCTTCAGCACTCTTTATTTTTTGAGTCGGCAGTGGCGGTGCTGTTGATGTATTTCAAGGAAGCGGCGTCCTGACCAATCACAAGCTTGCGCTCTCCGTGGCTCTCGACGGACAGTTATTTTTGGGGGCATGTCTCCGTCACCCTCTGCGAGCCTGTCCAAGAGCCCTTGCGTCGACGCAAAATGGCGCTGCGTGTCTCCGTACTGACGCAGATGGACAAGTATAAATTAGGCTTTACTCTGATTGGTCCTAGCGCTATCCAATTGCGTGCTGACACTTTGAAAGACAACCGTAGATCCCGCCTCACGACTGAGAGCTGTCAATGTTTCGTGGCCAGACTATATATTCACATATATAGGACGGCTTGCAGGGTACCATAGTTGTTTCTGGATGGATGGATGGATGGATGGATGGATGGATGGATGGATGGATGGATGGATGGATGGATGGATGGATGGATGGATGGATGGATGGATGGATGGATGGATGGATGGATGGATGGATGGACAAATGAATGCATGGATTTTTTACATTTTACCTTGACTTTTATGTTTTAAATTCACACTCCTATAACTAACCTGGTGTTTTTCAGTATTTCCTGTTAGTTTCTATTATTTTTGTAACATTTTGTGGTGTTCTGTGTTTTAAGGTAGTGCTTTATGGTTTTGTTGATCTGATCTCTCGTTTTCTTTAGCCTTTTATGAACTTTTTTCCCCATTTTCTTGTTTCCAACCTTAACATATCTCTTTTCATTTCTTTTTTCATTATGGACCAAGTGTCCTGGACCTCTATATGAGTTTCCAGTGTATGCATTCTGCTCATATTTATTATGAAACATATATTCCAAGTGTTTCTCATTGTGTTTGTTTTGGACCCACATAGACCATGTCTGCTTAAATGACAACATACGTCGTCTCCCCTTTTTTCTAGTGAAGACATCTGTACGACATGATGAAGTTTCCTCTCCGAGTATCAGTCCTGTAATTGAGCTCAGGCAGAGCAGACGTGATGTGCACACAGAGGAAGGAAAAGGCTTTTCTCTTTCTTTCATTCATTCTTTTCTGTCTGTTTCTCCTTTCTTAAATCTGTCTCTTCCTCTGCACGCAGCGTGTGCTCTTATTTATCCCATCTATTCATCCCTTCCTGTGTGCACATGTGGACCTAGAACCTCCTCATAGTGTCTTCACAAGCTTTTCACGATCACATTCAGGAGCCTCAGCATCTTTATTCATCTCTCTTCACCCACAGTGCAACATTGCTTCCTCCTGTTCCCGTACAATGCTGTGGATCATGAAGAAACTAAACTGAGAGCAGATTAAATATTAACACAACTTGACACAGTCCCCATTGGAGCTCCGATTCCACTTCACATGATACAATTAAAAACATCCCCACATGCATCAAACAGAACACCGTTGAGAACATGCTGCTATACAGACTTTAAATAAATCGGATCTATGGAGAACACGAGGAGGAGGAGGCCAAGGTACGGGCACTTAGCTGAGCAAAGAGTTGGAAAAAAAAACAGAGAGCAATGAGGGGCCTTACATTATTTATTCGTGCTAATGGTGGCAGGCTGTGTTTGTGAATCGGCAACAGAAATACTCGCTACAAAAGACGTGGAAGTGTAATCAAGGCTGTACGTTTCCACTATTCCTGCATCCTCAGCTGAGTCTGGGGTCAAGTGGAGTCAGTTTAGTAGCATTTGAATCTCCTACAATAGATGATCTCCTTTTAATAGAGACAAAACACAATGCTCAAGTAGATTGCCTCTGAAAAATATGCAGACGGGAGGAATACTTAACACAGCCTCTGTGAGGTATCATTGTGCATCTAACACAGATAAAACAATAGATCATGTGCTTAACCTAGTTTTGGCCACAAAAGGAATCCATTAGTCTCACCGTACAGCCCTTAAGCTTGGCATCACAGTGGGGGTGGTGGTGGGGGGTGTCAGTGCTGCAAAGCTGCATCTACGCACATGTGCCTCTCATTTCCTATGGCGGACCAGAAGTATTCTCCAACATCCTATTGTAAAGTTTACCAGGGGAGAGGTTGGAGGTATTAAAGCGCCCTGAGAGGAGCAGTAAACGATGTAAATGCAGGCAGCTGCATGTAGCTAATGCTGTACAGTAGACCCAGCTGAGTCTGTACTGTATCTATATAACATTATGGCTTCTCTTTCATGTTTCTGTGGGCTCTAATTGGAACAGTGTGCAGAGGAGTGGTAAAACGCCGGCTCGGTGATTCAACACAGTTTGTTTCCATCCATGTTCTTGCTGCATTTTGACCTCAATAAATTAAAATAAACATTTTTGTGTTAAAAGGGAACAAAGCTATCCAAACCAAGCTGGCCCAGTTTAAAACAACTATTGACCCTTAATAATTGGTTGTAACACTCCTTGAGGTAATCGCGCGTTTGTGATAACTGGTGATGAGTTTCTCACGTCACTGTGGAGGGATTTTGATCCCCCTAGTTTTGGCAGAATTGGGCTTTTCTTTGAAACATGCGCAGATAGAGGTACTTAAGTAATTTTTTTCAAAAAGGATGTATTTGCTTCTTCTTCTTCTTCTTTGACGGTGTGTAGCAGAATGCCCCATTGACTGATTTCCATAGCGATAAATACGTCACGTTGTTCGTCGCTGTCCAGTTGCGTGTTTGGAGACAGTTTTAAAGACAACTCTAGGTCCCGCCTCATGAGTGAGCTCTGCCTGTGGGTCATGACCAGACTATATATTTACATATACAGGAGGGCTTACCAGGCTAGGTCTGTTTAAGGTCAAAGGTCAGACACTCTTTCAGGATTTTCTGCTACTGAGCAGAATTCATGGTTTCATCAAATATATCAAAGCAACCCCAGATCATCACACCACCATTGTGTTTGAGTGTTGGTGAGACCTTTGTCTGAATCACATTGCAGTTTTTGTCACTTAAAGAAACACAGAGCAGTTTCCTGCTCCTCCGCTCTACTGGTTGAAAGTGGAATTACAACTACCGTAAACAACCCTGCAGCAGCCTGCTGTAGCTAGCGCTAACAATGAGCTAACACTAACATGAGCCAAGTCTTACTAAATAAGCCACAAATCAAAAAGATCCTCGCTTTTGGACAAACAATATTATTACTTACAAGTCCAGTAGCAACAAAGCCAGGTCACCATCAGCACGTGATTTCAGAGCCTTTTTCAGCTTCCTCAAACTAGTGTAGGCCACACCGATGTTTACTCCGGTACTTCACCTCCAAAGACATATTTATACTTCTCCGTCTGCGTCAGTACGGAGACACGCAGCGCCATTTTACGTCTACGCAAGGGCTCTCGGACGGTATCGCGGAGGGTGACGGAGACATGCCCCCAAAAATAACTGTCCATCGAGAGCCACGAAGAGCGCAAGCCTGTGATTGGTTAGGACGCCGCTTCCTTGAAATACGTCAACAGCACCGCCACTGCCGACTCAATAAATAAAGAGAGCTGAAGATATCTAGCGGCAGACACGGAGCAGATTGAAGAACGCCTCGCGGAAAAAGTTTGAAAATATGAAAGTTTATTCACTCGTGACTGAAGGAGCACAAAGATACACAGCGAGCATTTTATTTGTGGACGGAAATGACGAGAAACGTGGGTTTAGAGGCGCCGACAGCATGAAGAGGTGGAGGAGAATGAGGGACAAGTTTGTACGTGTTAAAAACTCTAAAATACATTAAAACAATGTAAACACAGTAGTAAATACACTATCGTGGACTGGATATGTGGCTGTATGGCGGCAGCATAGCATACCCCAGGAAAGTGCTACGCCCTCTGCTGTCGAGGCGGGGGGTTGCTTTGCAAGGCACCCCAACATAAAATGTCTCCGTGAAATGCGTATGCGTCTCTAGCCCACGGAGCTGACAGAGAAGTATAACTCAGCCTTTACTTTTACTTCCAGGCTCTGCCATGATGCCAACAGAAAAACAAACTTCTTTTTTCTTCTTCTTGTGCTTTTTATTGACAATCAGCAAACTGAAAAACTGCACAGAAAATGGCTAACAGCTGTAATGCAGGCTTAAGACCGCCCCCTAGAACACCTACCCGCTCTACAGAACTGTTAAGTGCAGAATCTGGTCAGCAGAGGGCAGCAGAGTGGTGTCAGATATGAAACTGGTCAAGTTTCTAACCCAACAATCACTGAGATCAATGTTAAAGCTCTAGCTTAAAGTTAAAAACAAAAAATATTTAGTGTTACTTTAAGTCTAATTTCTAGTTGAACCTCTACGGTTGAGACCTCAACTCAACATGAACGGCAGTGCTAACGAGGTTCTTCAGTTCCTAAATGTCTTTGGCACAGGGAATTGTGTGTTGCTTTTTGAGATCTTTTTGCCTTCTGCTTGTAGTCAGACATGTTCTGTTGAAGTATTTCTTAATTCTACACCTCTAATCAGGTCCAGGTGTGGCTGGTGAAACTGAACTCATCTTTCCAAATAATGTGGAAACCGCATTTTGTAGTTCCTCCTGTTATCTTTGCTTATCTTAAATATTTAAGTGTGACAAAAAAGGCAAAAGCAGAAAAAGTCTGTGAGGGGGCCAACACTTTCTCACACCACGGTAAGGGTATATAGGAGACAAGAAACACTCCAGGTTGGGAGTAACTGCTGCTAGCTGTTTACTTCCTGATTCTGAAGCTCAAAGAGCTCCTTTCCTCTCTGGCGTGTAACAGAACAAAAACAAACATACGAGACGCAAACTCTTGAGAAGCACTTTTAATCAAGATGAAGATAAATAGCCTAACAAAGTACGACTTGGAAAACAAATGCGGCAACACTGTCTCTGATCATCATTTGATGGTGCACTGACACGCAAACTCTATTAAGCTGTCTTCAAATATGCAAAAATGATATGATTTTACAATGATTACATATTCACTTCCCCAGCTGGCTGGCTCCGAGCGTCTCCATTTGTCATCGACTATTGTGTCCAATTATATGATTAGCTTTGAACACTCCAGCACTTCGAGAGCTCTCGTGTGTTCTGCCGTGCAGAGTGATTCACAAACAAAGTCATTACAACATGTATTCACACATATCAAATAACAAAACAGATGGCCACTGCGCCTGCCGCCTGATTTGTTTTCCACACGAGTGGTGGAAAAAAAAAAGAAGTATTTTGTTTGAGCTGTGTTTAATGCTGACTGTTTTTTTTTTTTATTCCCAAAGAAGAGCAGCTGGCTGTCGCTCTGTTAGATCAGCTCCTATGAAAGACAATCTTGTTTTCATTAATTTCTCTACAACAAAGGCACTTGTTGGGAAGATTTAGAATTACCGCGGCTAAAGCTTCCGGATAATTCATCACAGGGACTTGACAGGAAACTTAATTGTTTTAAATGCCAGTTGCTTTGAGCAGCGGTGGCTGCTTTTTCTTTTATGTCTAACAGGTGGGACAGATAGACGACCCTCTGATGTTTCAGTCGACCTTTGACTTCTTGGTTATAAATCCACTTGTAGTCCACCGGCCAATAAACCCATCAGCATATGATGGAGTGCAAATATTCCATGTGAAACGGGAATCTTGTAGTCTGCCTTTTTTTATTTAACACAATGTAAATCTATCCTTTCTTTATCACACATAACAACCCTCAGATCAACCCCATATCACATGGACTCAGTGGGAAAGGAGCCTTATGGTGGCCTTTTACATAAACTGATTCAATGTAAACGTATTAATAAAAAACAGAATTAGCTACTACAATAACTTATTATTTAACTTTTTATTTTATTTCTGCAGCATGTATTTGTATTAAAATGTCTCCAATTGTCCAGCTGAGGGAAACGTCCCATAAAACTGTCATTAAACTGTTGGTACGGCAGCAGTGAGGTGCAAAATAATTTAAAATTCCAATAAAAAAAAGTCAGCCTTTATTACTTTGGACTTTTTGTGTCTGTTTTCATGCAGTATTCTTGCAAAAAGTAGATCTAAAGGTAAAAATATCATTTTTTTTGTTTTTCCACAGTTTCTCTTTTGCTGTTAATAGTGTTTGCCAATTTAACAGCACTTACTGAAAACATGTCGTGCTTTCCGTTTCTGTTTCTTGTAAGTTTGTTCTATTTTGTGAAATTTTGAGGTCTCTGAAAGTTCTGTGTTCTCAGTTTTGTTGAAAGTGTGTGGCATTTGTTTGCATTTCCTGAAACTTTATTCTGTTCTCTATTTCATTCATGCGTTTGGTGAAATGTGTTGCCAAGCTTCTTTAAAACAATTTAAGCCTCCTAAAACATAGTAGAGCATGCCTTTTAAATAAATGTATTTTGTTTTTCTAATGTTGTGTTGCAGTTTCACACTGTTACACTGCAAAAACTGATTTCTAAAAAAGTAATAAAAAACCTCATTTTTAGACATATTATCTTATTTTTAGTCTAAAATGAATAAAAATTCTTCTCTAGAAAAATAACATTACTTAAAATGAGGTAAATATTCCTAAATATGATCCAAATTTTCTTGTTTTGAGTAAAAAAAAATTGCCAATGCGGTAAGCTAAAGTTGCTTGGCTAGAATAACCTGAATATTAGCTTATTTTGCTAGTTTTAAGATTTCTAGCCAAGCAACTTTTGATTACCCCATTGGCAGATTATTTTATTAACTAAAAACAAGAAAATTTGGATCATATTTAAGAATATGTACCTTATTTTAAGTAATGCTATTTTATATAAAATCATTTATTTTCTTTTTTGATTAAAAATAAGATAAAATGTCTAAAAATGAGGATTTTTTACTTTCTTAAAAATAATTTTTTGCAGTGTAATCTCACTACAAAACACTAAAATAGCTTTTGTGAAGTCTGTAAAGCAAATTCTACACACCACAGTGACACAAAAGCCACAAAACTCAGCTCCTAGTCAGTATTTGCCTTTTATTTGAGAATAAATTACACGTTTTACCTGCAGCAGGGGCCACAAACTGAAACGTCCCCGTGCTGAAAAGGTTTTCTGTTTAAAGGTTAAGGTTGCAGTAAATCTTGTAAATAGCCTCTCTGACATCTCTTGAGCATGTTACTGTAAATGCACTCCGAGCAACTAAATCATTTAACATCTAATCAATACTATTCACATTGCACCATAAACACACTTTGGTCAGATTCCTGTTTGGGGAAGCTGTTACAACTGTTGTTACGTGAAAACAAAAATGCTTTTGTGAATGTGATGTTTAAAACAGAAAGAAGGTAATGAGACATTATAAAAATCTGCTGTCCACATTAGAAAAGTTGCAAAAGTGCTGTGTTTAAAGCTCTGGCAGCTTAATGAAATCTAACTGTGCCATGCTGCCATCACCTGGTCGGTCCAGTTAAAGCAACTTTTAGCACATCTGTGCTGTGTTTGGTCCTGACCTCACACTCGTGTCACACAGTTGTTGTCGTGAATTGACTCAACACATATAACGCAACATTTTTAGCTTCATATGCACACCCCGCCTCGCTGGAACCGAGGTGCTACGGAGGAAGAGACCTTCAGTCGTGCAGCAGCCACCAAACAAAAGCAGCAACCTTTAAATCTCACCCTTGTTTCCTGTGGAGGTCGTCGGAGCCTCTTTACCTTTCCTGTCTGACATATCGAGAAGACTCGCAGGAGTTTCGGTGTTTGTGCACAACAAAGCAAACAGTCAGATTACTGTGTTTAGAATCTGCATGTGTCACACCTGAGCAATACACACACACACACGTTTGGTGTTCTAGAGAAAAGATGCAGGGGAAAGAAAAATAAAAGCCTCCCCAGTCTCATGGGTGAGTCAATCAGCTCTGAACACATCTGTTTTTGCCACAACAGCAGATCTCTCATACTGTGAGTGTAAATTACTCTCTGAAAACTAATTGCAGTTTTTTGATCCTTCTGATAATTAATCATATACAGTACACATTCAGTGTTTCGTTCTTTGTACAGTTTCAGTGAAGCAGCGTGAGTTTGTTTTATATCATGGCGCTGGTCAGGTTGCTGAGAGATTTGATGCTTCCTGTGTGGGTGTGCCTGCTCTTTCGTCTCACGCTCCGCAGGTAATTCCTGTACAGGATCACACTGATCACCCTGTCCTGGAACTGCTTGGAGACAATGTAGTAGAGAATGATGTCCAAGACCGTGCTCATGTTCATCAGGAATGTGGTGAAGACCGCCCAGGTGTTGAACCCACCGTCTTCGCCGTTGCCCAACAACCGGAGCACCAAACACACGTGAAAAGGCACAAAACACACCAACACCTGGATGATGAGTGTGATGATGATACGGATGGACTTCTCCTTCACCTTAGGTTTGAGTTTGGAGGTGCGGCCGTGGATCAGATTGTCCACGATGACGATGTAGCAGCCTATCATTATACAAATGGGCACCAGGAAGAAGAAGATGAGTCTCACAAAGTTGACGGGGTTGTCGTGACGCATGTAGATGATGTCTTGCATTTTGATGCAGGTGGTGAAGTTAGAGATGCGATCAGGGTCTTCAGCAGAGAAGAGCAAGGGTACGCTGCTGCCCAGCGTCATCAGCCACACGCCCAAACTGCCCACCACTGCCTTTGGGACGTTCCTCAGCTCCTTTCCGTGCTTTGGCTGCACAATGGCCATATAGCGGTCGGTGCTGATCAACGCAAACAACCACAGGGCCATGCAAGGGTAGAAAATGGTCAGAGCGGCGGTGATTCGACAGAAAATATCTCCAAAAGGCCAGTAGTCCTTATGGAGGTAGACCATCCTGAAAGGTATCAGCAAGATGAAGGTGAGGTCTACCAACGCCACATTTATCATGTGGACAGTGACTGAGCTTCTCTTCTTTGTTGTCAAAGCAAATACCCACAAAGCTGTGAGGTTAACTATGACGCCAACGGTGAAGACAACACCGTAGAAAACCAGGCCAGAGACTCGGTACGCCACCGGGCCCTGCTCTGTGCTCATACTCTCAGACATGTTGGAGGAGTTTAGGTCCACAGTCATGCTGAAAAGATTCAGAAAAGACATGAGTGTTGATTTTCATCAAACTGTACAACGGCATAAAGGAAATGTAAGAAAGAAATGTATGTTTGGTTGTTTCCTTTTAGCAGGAATAAATCTTGATTTGTCACTTTTCCTGCCAGATGTGCAACACAACTAACCACATGGGTAGAATCTCAGGTGCACTAAATTCCCCTTCCTGTTGGTCTTGGTGGTCAACACAAGAGTGTTGAGTTCATTGGCGACCACCGAGGTTGGATGTGGATTGGATGATGGCATTTTCTGACAATAATAAGGAAAAAGCAACACATGTTGGTTGTTTTTACACAGCTGTAGTGTGTGGAACATCGACAGGCATCCCATTCCTCAACCAGGAGTTGTTGAAGGTAAACCTGCTGGGTGGTATTGGTGACTCCAGCCCATACACCTTGACCAAACCATCCAAGAGCTGTCAGTCAGATACCAGTCGTACACCTGAGACTGAAACACACCTGGCAGCTCAAACCAATACCAACAGGAGAATATTGCAGAGGATTTCTCGTTTTGGGGTTGCTACCAACATGTTTAGCTGTGTTGCTCATCCCATGAATCCTTACAATCTTTACAAGTATACCCCGCTGTAAAGGTGAGTAACCAGGTTTTCCACTGATAAAGGATTTATTTACAAAGAGCAGAAATGATCAACCAAACAAACAGCCCTGCAAGAAGCGTCTGACATCTGAGATCAAATTTGATTCTTTGGCTATAATGTATAGAAGAAGAAAAAGAACGAGCTCTCTTGTATTGAAGGAGGAACCAGATAGTTTTGGTTCTGGTTTAAATCTGTAACTTCATGTTCTGTTTATTAATTATTTGCATTCAAGGATACAGTCATCATTTTAAACTGAGGGATGATGCTGTGGTCAAAATTACAGTTAATGCCAGTTTCTAAATCAATATGGTTCTGTAATATTAAAGAAAAAACTAAATATAGAGCCTTGGAAGTCATATTTAAAATGTCTAGTTGGCCTCTGGTCAGTCAGTGACCTAATTGAAATGATTAAATGCATCAATTTACAAAAGATACATAATACTACCTTAAATTAATATTATCTTCACTTTATTTGTATACGTTTTATTTAATTGTTGATTCATATTTTTATGACCCTTGTTACCTGGAATTAATAAAAAAAACTACAAGAAAGAGAAAAGTTTATATTGATTCATTTCCATGGTGAAAGTTAAAGGGATAGAAGTGAAAATCAAAAAGAAAATATTTCTAATAATATTTCTGTTGCAGGAACCCTCTTAATGTGATCCAATCAGGAAATTAAAACAACATGGAAAGCTGAGTTGAATCAAATAAATGTTTTATAAATGATGAATTCTCAGTTTGGGGGCTAAATAAAATCATAGACATTATTAAGAATAAAAAAAATATTCAATTAAAAAAAATGATAATGAAAAAGAACATATTTAATCATTTGTTTTGCTTCTTATGCATCTTTTTTCAATTTGGTTTAGGGTTAGAGTTAGGGTTTGTACCACCAATTGTTTTTGTACCATAAACTAAAATTACATCTATACAACAATTAGTCAAATGTCTAGAGACTTTCAAGTGAGTGATAACTTACTTAAGCTGAAGCAAATCATTCGTTAGTCCAGACAGGTCAAATCTAGAGGGAATAATAAAGAAAACTTTATTTATAAAAGTTTTTTTTCCTCTTACGGCTCAGTGTTTTGTTTCTGGGCCAGACAGCACAGTGGTTTCCTGACGAGGCTCATCTGTGATTGAAATAGAAAGTATCTGCCTCTAAATATGGAAATGTTTGCAGAAGCTGCTGGTTAGTAATTAGAATATCTATTTTTAAAAGCTGTGCAGCTGTGTCATAAATGACAAAATAGGCAGACGGCCAGTGTCAATTCAGATCTACTCTTAAATAAAACTAAAGGAAAACATTGGGTCATAAATAAAAAAACAATCAAAGAAGCAGGTCAAGAAAACATTGTGACGTCAGAGTTTTTCCACATTTCAGCATCTCTTCAGTTTCATTAAGTTACATTTAGGAGATTTATTTAAAGCACTTCAACATAATAAATAGCTAAAGAATAAACCAAATTAGAATCAGCACTCAGAACTGTCATCTAACTGTAAAACACGTCTGCCATTAATCTGCCGTGCCATGATGTCAAATCTGAAGCACATCAGGAAGCTCTGCCGGGGCAGTAAAAGACTTCACTTACCACAGGAATCAAACCAACACCTTGACCAGTTCACCCCAACAGGTTTATGGAGCAAACATGTGAGTGTGTGAGGAGCTGTGAAGCCTCCGCTGTGAGAGCCAAAACAGGGAAGTGAGCTGGAATCTGAAATGTGACGGTGGCGAGACAGTGTAAAAGCCCCTCTCTTCACTTCCTGTGAGCTGTGCTTTCTGCACTTTTACATTCCTTTACAGTATCTGCGTGGTCGGAACAGAGAGAAAGAGCTGTACGGCTTTCCGCAGCAACGCAATTACACCCCCTTAAAGAAAATGATGTGCCATTAGAAGTGGGAGTGTGTTTGGCAGGCAGAGAGATGGCAGATTTAGGGCGAGTTATTGATTGGAAAAGTGGGGTCTGTCACAGCACATTAGTTCTCAGGGGAGTAATCCACAGCAGGTTGCTGTGAGAAGCATCTGCTGCTGGAGAGAAGTAATTAAAAACAGGATGTTGAGGCAGTTGCCATATAAACAGGAAATAAGACGGTGGTAATAGACACTTCACGCTGATGCTGGGAGATGGTTTTATATCACACTGACTTAATGGATGCAAAGCGCATACTTCAGGTGAAACGCTCAAGGTCAGCCGGCACCGGGATTGAATACAGATTAATGTGTGTGATTAATTTGTGTTTGAGCTGCTAACAGCCATAAATTAAGACACCCGGTTCGAATAACGTTAAGCAATATAAGACTTCTCCCCCCGATCGACCAACAGCTACTTTCAATTCCTTTGTGAAACAGACACAAGCGTACTTCACCTCAACTTCCTGTATTCCTCCAACTGTAATTGACCTTCACATCTGCCTGTCAAACACTTGATTTTGTCTGAATAAAAACTTCACGTTGCACAAACTTGATCGCTGCGTTTTCAGATCATTTCCGTCTAATTCTTATTCCTGGGAAATAATTACCCATCGGCTCGTCCTCTTGATGTGTTTCAAAAAATCTCTGAGCAGATGGTACTCGGTGTACATTGCAATATGTTGTTATGACAACAGTCTGTGTGATGTTTTCCTCTCTTTGAAACTTGTCATGTGGTTGCCTCAATGAGTATTCCACCCTGCACAAAATGCTCCATAAATCACCTCAATAATGAACAATATGCGTGCATGAGCACATAAAAGTGTCCTGCTAAACAGAAAACTGTGTATTTCCCTCTGAGCCTCAATGTTTTTTTTCCTTGTGAGTTTTTTCTAGCTGAAATATAAAAATTTTGAAAAGAATTGCTCTAAAGCTGTTTAATTTTATCACAAGAGGCCTATATATCATACTCTGGTTAACCTGTTTTATACTGTCCTCTAGAGGCTGACATGAAATATTACAGATCTGTCTCGTTGTGCCCAGTAATGATGCCATAAACGTCACACATTTCATCACAAGTAATTACCTACTTTGTTTTCAGTTCATATTTACTTTATATGGAGGCATTAGGGTTAAAACATTTCTAGTTGACCTAGACCTGTAAATGATTGTGATGTATTGAGTTCACAGCAACAGTAAGTTTTCTACTGGGAGTAAATCAGAGGGTCTGTTTTAATAGCTGGACAAAGTAGGAATGGATGGAAACCAGTTCAGTAAAAACGATTACATCAACAAATTATTTAATTATCAACTTGAATATTTCAAATGAAAACACGTGACCAAAATCCATCAAAACTTAAAGGTCAACTCATATGTTTAACACATTTGCAGTGGTCTCTAGTAGGAAGGAATGCCTTGTAAGTGTTTCTCTGGGGAAAAAAAGCTCCAGTGCACCTGCTTGAGGACGTAGAAGGCCCTGTCCCAATACTCGCACTTCCACCCTTGCGCCCCTCAATTGTGCATTCCCGTCCAGGAGTGCGAGAGCGTAGGATGTCTCAATTCTCAAGTGCATCCCTTGGCCATGCCCCCTTTGTACACTTGATTCACACTTTGCTAAAGTCCGCATCAATATGGACTTTGCCGAAGAAGAAGAAGAAGGTGGAGCAATGGCTTGAGTGCCTTTTCTGTCAATTTGTTTTCAAGTATACAGTAATTATTGAAATATTGATTCTTTTCTTACATATATGTACATATATGATTACAATCACATGTTTCTTTGTTGAAGCATGCATTACATGTCTGTTGAAAAATATTGTTAACTGATATCAGTGCTGGTGTGTATTTTTGCACAGTACATGCCAGTAATGTAATCACTTGTTTTCATATCATTCAGTACAAATTCACAGACTGCAGAGTCAACAATAAAATGTTAATATTAAAAATGAACATGATAACTTTCCCCCTTCTGATAAAAACAAAACATATGGAATCTTCAATATATGTTCAGCTTGCATAGTACAGTAGCTCATCCCCATCAGCGTGTGAATGTGTGTGAATGGGTGGATGACTGATTGAGTTGTGAAGCGCCTTGGGGAGTTGTAGAACCCTAGAAGGCGCTATACAAATACAGGCCATTTATCATTTAAATGAAAATAAATCGAACCAGTCAGATGGGAAAATGATGCAAAATCTTGCTTGGATGCAAATTTGCTGTAAAATCTGTAAAACAGGTTCAGCATTAGAACCCTTATGGGTCACCATAAAGTGACTGTGTGCATTTTTCCTGGCGATAGGGGGCAGTACATACCTAAATCATTGCACGCTGTATTTTTGTGTTCAAGTAAGACCATAGAAATGGATGGCCATTAGGGTCAAAAATGTAACAAAAATGTTTATGAAAGTTTTTTAATCATTTATTACAAATCAGTAAATGTCTTTTGTCCTCACAGGTTCCTGTAGAAGGAAACGTGGCATCCAATATGGCGTCGCCCAGAGACTTAGACACACTCCCATGTGTTTTAGACCCGATTTTTATGGTTATATGTTATGAAGCCGCCAATATTTTTCAACAACTGGACATCGTTTAATTCATTTTCAACAACATTTCGATGGATATTTCCAAAGATTAATGGTAAAAATTACACATTGTCTCTTTAACTTTTCTTTAGAGTTTGATACTTTTGATCTTATGCAGTGAAGTGCAGAATTCAGTGATACTTTCTGATGCTTCACTAGAACAGTGTACTTTAGAAAGAAGTTTAAGTTTTGACATTAGTCTGATTTCATGTCAGAGTCCACTGAATTGTCATGTGGGGTACCTCAGGGCTTTCTTCTAGGGTCACTTTTATTTTTGCTTTATATTCTTCCTCATATCATTAGAAACCTTTGCTACATTTCTTCATATATGTATGCAGATAACATTTAGCTATGCTGCTTCTGAAGGACTCTGAGGTCTCTGAAGATCTTTTTTTTATTCAGATAAGCGCACAAACAGGACAGTATGTTTGATTTTATTTTATTGGGTGTTCTACATTGGTCACTTTTTTTCATAAACACTTGTTTATGAGAGTAACTGTGTGTTTTGTTGCTTTTTCTGTCAAAAACTCCAAACCCAAAAGTNTTGATGGATGGATGGATGGATGGATGGATGGATGGATGGATGGATGGATGGATGGATGGATGGATGGATGGATGGATGGACAAATGAATGCATGGATTTTTTACATTTTACCTTGACTTTTATGTTTTAAATTCACACTCCTATAACTAACCTGGTGTTTTTCAGTATTTCCTGTTAGTTTCTATTATTTTTGTAACATTTTGTGGTGTTCTGTGTTTTAAGGTAGTGCTTTATGGTTTTGTTGATCTGATCTCTCGTTTTCTTTAGCCTTTTATGAACTTTTTTCCCCATTTTCTTGTTTCCAACCTTAACATATCTCTTTTCATTTCTTTTTTCATTATGGACCAAGTGTCCTGGACCTCTATATGAGTTTCCAGTGTATGCATTCTGCTCATATTTATTATGAAACATATATTCCAAGTGTTTCTCATTGTGTTTGTTTTGGACCCACATAGACCATGTCTGCTTAAATGACAACATACGTCGTCTCCCCTTTTTTCTAGTGAAGACATCTGTACGACATGATGAAGTTTCCTCTCCGAGTATCAGTCCTGTAATTGAGCTCAGGCAGAGCAGACGTGATGTGCACACAGAGGAAGGAAAAGGCTTTTCTCTTTCTTTCATTCATTCTTTTCTGTCTGTTTCTCCTTTCTTAAATCTGTCTCTTCCTCTGCACGCAGCGTGTGCTCTTATTTATCCCATCTATTCATCCCTTCCTGTGTGCACATGTGGACCTAGAACCTCCTCATAGTGTCTTCACAAGCTTTTCACGATCACATTCAGGAGCCTCAGCATCTTTATTCATCTCTCTTCACCCACAGTGCAACATTGCTTCCTCCTGTTCCCGTACAATGCTGTGGATCATGAAGAAACTAAACTGAGAGCAGATTAAATATTAACACAACTTGACACAGTCCCCATTGGAGCTCCGATTCCACTTCACATGATACAATTAAAAACATCCCCACATGCATCAAACAGAACACCGTTGAGAACATGCTGCTATACAGACTTTAAATAAATCGGATCTATGGAGAACACGAGGAGGAGGAGGCCAAGGTACGGGCACTTAGCTGAGCAAAGAGTTGGAAAAAAAAACAGAGAGCAATGAGGGGCCTTACATTATTTATTCGTGCTAATGGTGGCAGGCTGTGTTTGTGAATCGGCAACAGAAATACTCGCTACAAAAGACGTGGAAGTGTAATCAAGGCTGTACGTTTCCACTATTCCTGCATCCTCAGCTGAGTCTGGGGTCAAGTGGAGTCAGTTTAGTAGCATTTGAATCTCCTACAATAGATGATCTCCTTTTAATAGAGACAAAACACAATGCTCAAGTAGATTGCCTCTGAAAAATATGCAGACGGGAGGAATACTTAACACAGCCTCTGTGAGGTATCATTGTGCATCTAACACAGATAAAACAATAGATCATGTGCTTAACCTAGTTTTGGCCACAAAAGGAATCCATTAGTCTCACCGTACAGCCCTTAAGCTTGGCATCACAGTGGGGGTGGTGGTGGGGGGTGTCAGTGCTGCAAAGCTGCATCTACGCACATGTGCCTCTCATTTCCTATGGCGGACCAGAAGTATTCTCCAACATCCTATTGTAAAGTTTACCAGGGGAGAGGTTGGAGGTATTAAAGCGCCCTGAGAGGAGCAGTAAACGATGTAAATGCAGGCAGCTGCATGTAGCTAATGCTGTACAGTAGACCCAGCTGAGTCTGTACTGTATCTATATAACATTATGGCTTCTCTTTCATGTTTCTGTGGGCTCTAATTGGAACAGTGTGCAGAGGAGTGGTAAAACGCCGGCTCGGTGATTCAACACAGTTTGTTTCCATCCATGTTCTTGCTGCATTTTGACCTCAATAAATTAAAATAAACATTTTTGTGTTAAAAGGGAACAAAGCTATCCAAACCAAGCTGGCCCAGTTTAAAACAACTATTGACCCTTAATAATTGGTTGTAACACTCCTTGAGGTAATCGCGCGTTTGTGATAACTGGTGATGAGTTTCTCACGTCACTGTGGAGGGATTTTGATCCCCCTAGTTTTGGCAGAATTGGGCTTTTCTTTGAAACATGCGCAGATAGAGGTACTTAAGTAATTTTTTTCAAAAAGGATGTATTTGCTTCTTCTTCTTCTTCTTTGACGGTGTGTAGCAGAATGCCCCATTGACTGATTTCCATAGCGATAAATACGTCACGTTGTTCGTCGCTGTCCAGTTGCGTGTTTGGAGACAGTTTTAAAGACAACTCTAGGTCCCGCCTCATGAGTGAGCTCTGCCTGTGGGTCATGACCAGACTATATATTTACATATACAGGAGGGCTTACCAGGCTAGGTCTGTTTAAGGTCAAAGGTCAGACACTCTTTCAGGATTTTCTGCTACTGAGCAGAATTCATGGTTTCATCAAATATATCAAAGCAACCCCAGATCATCACACCACCATTGTGTTTGAGTGTTGGTGAGACCTTTGTCTGAATCACATTGCAGTTTTTGTCACTTAAAGAAACACAGAGCAGTTTCCTGCTCCTCCGCTCTACTGGTTGAAAGTGGAATTACAACTACCGTAAACAACCCTGCAGCAGCCTGCTGTAGCTAGCGCTAACAATGAGCTAACACTAACATGAGCCAAGTCTTACTAAATAAGCCACAAATCAAAAAGATCCTCGCTTTTGGACAAACAATATTATTACTTACAAGTCCAGTAGCAACAAAGCCAGGTCACCATCAGCACGTGATTTCAGAGCCTTTTTCAGCTTCCTCAAACTAGTGTAGGCCACACCGATGTTTACTCCGGTACTTCACCTCCAAAGACATATTTATACTTCTCCGTCTGCGTCAGTACGGAGACACGCAGCGCCATTTTACGTCTACGCAAGGGCTCTCGGACGGTATCGCGGAGGGTGACGGAGACATGCCCCCAAAAATAACTGTCCATCGAGAGCCACGAAGAGCGCAAGCCTGTGATTGGTTAGGACGCCGCTTCCTTGAAATACGTCAACAGCACCGCCACTGCCGACTCAATAAATAAAGAGAGCTGAAGATATCTAGCGGCAGACACGGAGCAGATTGAAGAACGCCTCGCGGAAAAAGTTTGAAAATATGAAAGTTTATTCACTCGTGACTGAAGGAGCACAAAGATACACAGCGAGCATTTTATTTGTGGACGGAAATGACGAGAAACGTGGGTTTAGAGGCGCCGACAGCATGAAGAGGTGGAGGAGAATGAGGGACAAGTTTGTACGTGTTAAAAACTCTAAAATACATTAAAACAATGTAAACACAGTAGTAAATACACTATCGTGGACTGGATATGTGGCTGTATGGCGGCAGCATAGCATACCCCAGGAAAGTGCTACGCCCTCTGCTGTCGAGGCGGGGGGTTGCTTTGCAAGGCACCCCAACATAAAATGTCTCCGTGAAATGCGTATGCGTCTCTAGCCCACGGAGCTGACAGAGAAGTATAACTCAGCCTTTACTTTTACTTCCAGGCTCTGCCATGATGCCAACAGAAAAACAAACTTCTTTTTTCTTCTTCTTGTGCTTTTTATTGACAATCAGCAAACTGAAAAACTGCACAGAAAATGGCTAACAGCTGTAATGCAGGCTTAAGACCGCCCCCTAGAACACCTACCCGCTCTACAGAACTGTTAAGTGCAGAATCTGGTCAGCAGAGGGCAGCAGAGTGGTGTCAGATATGAAACTGGTCAAGTTTCTAACCCAACAATCACTGAGATCAATGTTAAAGCTCTAGCTTAAAGTTAAAAACAAAAAATATTTAGTGTTACTTTAAGTCTAATTTCTAGTTGAACCTCTACGGTTGAGACCTCAACTCAACATGAACGGCAGTGCTAACGAGGTTCTTCAGTTCCTAAATGTCTTTGGCACAGGGAATTGTGTGTTGCTTTTTGAGATCTTTTTGCCTTCTGCTTGTAGTCAGACATGTTCTGTTGAAGTATTTCTTAATTCTACACCTCTAATCAGGTCCAGGTGTGGCTGGTGAAACTGAACTCATCTTTCCAAATAATGTGGAAACCGCATTTTGTAGTTCCTCCTGTTATCTTTGCTTATCTTAAATATTTAAGTGTGACAAAAAAGGCAAAAGCAGAAAAAGTCTGTGAGGGGGCCAACACTTTCTCACACCACGGTAAGGGTATATAGGAGACAAGAAACACTCCAGGTTGGGAGTAACTGCTGCTAGCTGTTTACTTCCTGATTCTGAAGCTCAAAGAGCTCCTTTCCTCTCTGGCGTGTAACAGAACAAAAACAAACATACGAGACGCAAACTCTTGAGAAGCACTTTTAATCAAGATGAAGATAAATAGCCTAACAAAGTACGACTTGGAAAACAAATGCGGCAACACTGTCTCTGATCATCATTTGATGGTGCACTGACACGCAAACTCTATTAAGCTGTCTTCAAATATGCAAAAATGATATGATTTTACAATGATTACATATTCACTTCCCCAGCTGGCTGGCTCCGAGCGTCTCCATTTGTCATCGACTATTGTGTCCAATTATATGATTAGCTTTGAACACTCCAGCACTTCGAGAGCTCTCGTGTGTTCTGCCGTGCAGAGTGATTCACAAACAAAGTCATTACAACATGTATTCACACATATCAAATAACAAAACAGATGGCCACTGCGCCTGCCGCCTGATTTGTTTTCCACACGAGTGGTGGAAAAAAAAAAGAAGTATTTTGTTTGAGCTGTGTTTAATGCTGACTGTTTTTTTTTTTTATTCCCAAAGAAGAGCAGCTGGCTGTCGCTCTGTTAGATCAGCTCCTATGAAAGACAATCTTGTTTTCATTAATTTCTCTACAACAAAGGCACTTGTTGGGAAGATTTAGAATTACCGCGGCTAAAGCTTCCGGATAATTCATCACAGGGACTTGACAGGAAACTTAATTGTTTTAAATGCCAGTTGCTTTGAGCAGCGGTGGCTGCTTTTTCTTTTATGTCTAACAGGTGGGACAGATAGACGACCCTCTGATGTTTCAGTCGACCTTTGACTTCTTGGTTATAAATCCACTTGTAGTCCACCGGCCAATAAACCCATCAGCATATGATGGAGTGCAAATATTCCATGTGAAACGGGAATCTTGTAGTCTGCCTTTTTTTATTTAACACAATGTAAATCTATCCTTTCTTTATCACACATAACAACCCTCAGATCAACCCCATATCACATGGACTCAGTGGGAAAGGAGCCTTATGGTGGCCTTTTACATAAACTGATTCAATGTAAACGTATTAATAAAAAACAGAATTAGCTACTACAATAACTTATTATTTAACTTTTTATTTTATTTCTGCAGCATGTATTTGTATTAAAATGTCTCCAATTGTCCAGCTGAGGGAAACGTCCCATAAAACTGTCATTAAACTGTTGGTACGGCAGCAGTGAGGTGCAAAATAATTTAAAATTCCAATAAAAAAAAGTCAGCCTTTATTACTTTGGACTTTTTGTGTCTGTTTTCATGCAGTATTCTTGCAAAAAGTAGATCTAAAGGTAAAAATATCATTTTTTTTGTTTTTCCACAGTTTCTCTTTTGCTGTTAATAGTGTTTGCCAATTTAACAGCACTTACTGAAAACATGTCGTGCTTTCCGTTTCTGTTTCTTGTAAGTTTGTTCTATTTTGTGAAATTTTGAGGTCTCTGAAAGTTCTGTGTTCTCAGTTTTGTTGAAAGTGTGTGGCATTTGTTTGCATTTCCTGAAACTTTATTCTGTTCTCTATTTCATTCATGCGTTTGGTGAAATGTGTTGCCAAGCTTCTTTAAAACAATTTAAGCCTCCTAAAACATAGTAGAGCATGCCTTTTAAATAAATGTATTTTGTTTTTCTAATGTTGTGTTGCAGTTTCACACTGTTACACTGCAAAAACTGATTTCTAAAAAAGTAATAAAAAACCTCATTTTTAGACATATTATCTTATTTTTAGTCTAAAATGAATAAAAATTCTTCTCTAGAAAAATAACATTACTTAAAATGAGGTAAATATTCCTAAATATGATCCAAATTTTCTTGTTTTGAGTAAAAAAAAATTGCCAATGCGGTAAGCTAAAGTTGCTTGGCTAGAATAACCTGAATATTAGCTTATTTTGCTAGTTTTAAGATTTCTAGCCAAGCAACTTTTGATTACCCCATTGGCAGATTATTTTATTAACTAAAAACAAGAAAATTTGGATCATATTTAAGAATATGTACCTTATTTTAAGTAATGCTATTTTATATAAAATCATTTATTTTCTTTTTTGATTAAAAATAAGATAAAATGTCTAAAAATGAGGATTTTTTACTTTCTTAAAAATAATTTTTTGCAGTGTAATCTCACTACAAAACACTAAAATAGCTTTTGTGAAGTCTGTAAAGCAAATTCTACACACCACAGTGACACAAAAGCCACAAAACTCAGCTCCTAGTCAGTATTTGCCTTTTATTTGAGAATAAATTACACGTTTTACCTGCAGCAGGGGCCACAAACTGAAACGTCCCCGTGCTGAAAAGGTTTTCTGTTTAAAGGTTAAGGTTGCAGTAAATCTTGTAAATAGCCTCTCTGACATCTCTTGAGCATGTTACTGTAAATGCACTCCGAGCAACTAAATCATTTAACATCTAATCAATACTATTCACATTGCACCATAAACACACTTTGGTCAGATTCCTGTTTGGGGAAGCTGTTACAACTGTTGTTACGTGAAAACAAAAATGCTTTTGTGAATGTGATGTTTAAAACAGAAAGAAGGTAATGAGACATTATAAAAATCTGCTGTCCACATTAGAAAAGTTGCAAAAGTGCTGTGTTTAAAGCTCTGGCAGCTTAATGAAATCTAACTGTGCCATGCTGCCATCACCTGGTCGGTCCAGTTAAAGCAACTTTTAGCACATCTGTGCTGTGTTTGGTCCTGACCTCACACTCGTGTCACACAGTTGTTGTCGTGAATTGACTCAACACATATAACGCAACATTTTTAGCTTCATATGCACACCCCGCCTCGCTGGAACCGAGGTGCTACGGAGGAAGAGACCTTCAGTCGTGCAGCAGCCACCAAACAAAAGCAGCAACCTTTAAATCTCACCCTTGTTTCCTGTGGAGGTCGTCGGAGCCTCTTTACCTTTCCTGTCTGACATATCGAGAAGACTCGCAGGAGTTTCGGTGTTTGTGCACAACAAAGCAAACAGTCAGATTACTGTGTTTAGAATCTGCATGTGTCACACCTGAGCAATACACACACACACACGTTTGGTGTTCTAGAGAAAAGATGCAGGGGAAAGAAAAATAAAAGCCTCCCCAGTCTCATGGGTGAGTCAATCAGCTCTGAACACATCTGTTTTTGCCACAACAGCAGATCTCTCATACTGTGAGTGTAAATTACTCTCTGAAAACTAATTGCAGTTTTTTGATCCTTCTGATAATTAATCATATACAGTACACATTCAGTGTTTCGTTCTTTGTACAGTTTCAGTGAAGCAGCGTGAGTTTGTTTTATATCATGGCGCTGGTCAGGTTGCTGAGAGATTTGATGCTTCCTGTGTGGGTGTGCCTGCTCTTTCGTCTCACGCTCCGCAGGTAATTCCTGTACAGGATCACACTGATCACCCTGTCCTGGAACTGCTTGGAGACAATGTAGTAGAGAATGATGTCCAAGACCGTGCTCATGTTCATCAGGAATGTGGTGAAGACCGCCCAGGTGTTGAACCCACCGTCTTCGCCGTTGCCCAACAACCGGAGCACCAAACACACGTGAAAAGGCACAAAACACACCAACACCTGGATGATGAGTGTGATGATGATACGGATGGACTTCTCCTTCACCTTAGGTTTGAGTTTGGAGGTGCGGCCGTGGATCAGATTGTCCACGATGACGATGTAGCAGCCTATCATTATACAAATGGGCACCAGGAAGAAGAAGATGAGTCTCACAAAGTTGACGGGGTTGTCGTGACGCATGTAGATGATGTCTTGCATTTTGATGCAGGTGGTGAAGTTAGAGATGCGATCAGGGTCTTCAGCAGAGAAGAGCAAGGGTACGCTGCTGCCCAGCGTCATCAGCCACACGCCCAAACTGCCCACCACTGCCTTTGGGACGTTCCTCAGCTCCTTTCCGTGCTTTGGCTGCACAATGGCCATATAGCGGTCGGTGCTGATCAACGCAAACAACCACAGGGCCATGCAAGGGTAGAAAATGGTCAGAGCGGCGGTGATTCGACAGAAAATATCTCCAAAAGGCCAGTAGTCCTTATGGAGGTAGACCATCCTGAAAGGTATCAGCAAGATGAAGGTGAGGTCTACCAACGCCACATTTATCATGTGGACAGTGACTGAGCTTCTCTTCTTTGTTGTCAAAGCAAATACCCACAAAGCTGTGAGGTTAACTATGACGCCAACGGTGAAGACAACACCGTAGAAAACCAGGCCAGAGACTCGGTACGCCACCGGGCCCTGCTCTGTGCTCATACTCTCAGACATGTTGGAGGAGTTTAGGTCCACAGTCATGCTGAAAAGATTCAGAAAAGACATGAGTGTTGATTTTCATCAAACTGTACAACGGCATAAAGGAAATGTAAGAAAGAAATGTATGTTTGGTTGTTTCCTTTTAGCAGGAATAAATCTTGATTTGTCACTTTTCCTGCCAGATGTGCAACACAACTAACCACATGGGTAGAATCTCAGGTGCACTAAATTCCCCTTCCTGTTGGTCTTGGTGGTCAACACAAGAGTGTTGAGTTCATTGGCGACCACCGAGGTTGGATGTGGATTGGATGATGGCATTTTCTGACAATAATAAGGAAAAAGCAACACATGTTGGTTGTTTTTACACAGCTGTAGTGTGTGGAACATCGACAGGCATCCCATTCCTCAACCAGGAGTTGTTGAAGGTAAACCTGCTGGGTGGTATTGGTGACTCCAGCCCATACACCTTGACCAAACCATCCAAGAGCTGTCAGTCAGATACCAGTCGTACACCTGAGACTGAAACACACCTGGCAGCTCAAACCAATACCAACAGGAGAATATTGCAGAGGATTTCTCGTTTTGGGGTTGCTACCAACATGTTTAGCTGTGTTGCTCATCCCATGAATCCTTACAATCTTTACAAGTATACCCCGCTGTAAAGGTGAGTAACCAGGTTTTCCACTGATAAAGGATTTATTTACAAAGAGCAGAAATGATCAACCAAACAAACAGCCCTGCAAGAAGCGTCTGACATCTGAGATCAAATTTGATTCTTTGGCTATAATGTATAGAAGAAGAAAAAGAACGAGCTCTCTTGTATTGAAGGAGGAACCAGATAGTTTTGGTTCTGGTTTAAATCTGTAACTTCATGTTCTGTTTATTAATTATTTGCATTCAAGGATACAGTCATCATTTTAAACTGAGGGATGATGCTGTGGTCAAAATTACAGTTAATGCCAGTTTCTAAATCAATATGGTTCTGTAATATTAAAGAAAAAACTAAATATAGAGCCTTGGAAGTCATATTTAAAATGTCTAGTTGGCCTCTGGTCAGTCAGTGACCTAATTGAAATGATTAAATGCATCAATTTACAAAAGATACATAATACTACCTTAAATTAATATTATCTTCACTTTATTTGTATACGTTTTATTTAATTGTTGATTCATATTTTTATGACCCTTGTTACCTGGAATTAATAAAAAAAACTACAAGAAAGAGAAAAGTTTATATTGATTCATTTCCATGGTGAAAGTTAAAGGGATAGAAGTGAAAATCAAAAAGAAAATATTTCTAATAATATTTCTGTTGCAGGAACCCTCTTAATGTGATCCAATCAGGAAATTAAAACAACATGGAAAGCTGAGTTGAATCAAATAAATGTTTTATAAATGATGAATTCTCAGTTTGGGGGCTAAATAAAATCATAGACATTATTAAGAATAAAAAAAATATTCAATTAAAAAAAATGATAATGAAAAAGAACATATTTAATCATTTGTTTTGCTTCTTATGCATCTTTTTTCAATTTGGTTTAGGGTTAGAGTTAGGGTTTGTACCACCAATTGTTTTTGTACCATAAACTAAAATTACATCTATACAACAATTAGTCAAATGTCTAGAGACTTTCAAGTGAGTGATAACTTACTTAAGCTGAAGCAAATCATTCGTTAGTCCAGACAGGTCAAATCTAGAGGGAATAATAAAGAAAACTTTATTTATAAAAGTTTTTTTTCCTCTTACGGCTCAGTGTTTTGTTTCTGGGCCAGACAGCACAGTGGTTTCCTGACGAGGCTCATCTGTGATTGAAATAGAAAGTATCTGCCTCTAAATATGGAAATGTTTGCAGAAGCTGCTGGTTAGTAATTAGAATATCTATTTTTAAAAGCTGTGCAGCTGTGTCATAAATGACAAAATAGGCAGACGGCCAGTGTCAATTCAGATCTACTCTTAAATAAAACTAAAGGAAAACATTGGGTCATAAATAAAAAAACAATCAAAGAAGCAGGTCAAGAAAACATTGTGACGTCAGAGTTTTTCCACATTTCAGCATCTCTTCAGTTTCATTAAGTTACATTTAGGAGATTTATTTAAAGCACTTCAACATAATAAATAGCTAAAGAATAAACCAAATTAGAATCAGCACTCAGAACTGTCATCTAACTGTAAAACACGTCTGCCATTAATCTGCCGTGCCATGATGTCAAATCTGAAGCACATCAGGAAGCTCTGCCGGGGCAGTAAAAGACTTCACTTACCACAGGAATCAAACCAACACCTTGACCAGTTCACCCCAACAGGTTTATGGAGCAAACATGTGAGTGTGTGAGGAGCTGTGAAGCCTCCGCTGTGAGAGCCAAAACAGGGAAGTGAGCTGGAATCTGAAATGTGACGGTGGCGAGACAGTGTAAAAGCCCCTCTCTTCACTTCCTGTGAGCTGTGCTTTCTGCACTTTTACATTCCTTTACAGTATCTGCGTGGTCGGAACAGAGAGAAAGAGCTGTACGGCTTTCCGCAGCAACGCAATTACACCCCCTTAAAGAAAATGATGTGCCATTAGAAGTGGGAGTGTGTTTGGCAGGCAGAGAGATGGCAGATTTAGGGCGAGTTATTGATTGGAAAAGTGGGGTCTGTCACAGCACATTAGTTCTCAGGGGAGTAATCCACAGCAGGTTGCTGTGAGAAGCATCTGCTGCTGGAGAGAAGTAATTAAAAACAGGATGTTGAGGCAGTTGCCATATAAACAGGAAATAAGACGGTGGTAATAGACACTTCACGCTGATGCTGGGAGATGGTTTTATATCACACTGACTTAATGGATGCAAAGCGCATACTTCAGGTGAAACGCTCAAGGTCAGCCGGCACCGGGATTGAATACAGATTAATGTGTGTGATTAATTTGTGTTTGAGCTGCTAACAGCCATAAATTAAGACACCCGGTTCGAATAACGTTAAGCAATATAAGACTTCTCCCCCCGATCGACCAACAGCTACTTTCAATTCCTTTGTGAAACAGACACAAGCGTACTTCACCTCAACTTCCTGTATTCCTCCAACTGTAATTGACCTTCACATCTGCCTGTCAAACACTTGATTTTGTCTGAATAAAAACTTCACGTTGCACAAACTTGATCGCTGCGTTTTCAGATCATTTCCGTCTAATTCTTATTCCTGGGAAATAATTACCCATCGGCTCGTCCTCTTGATGTGTTTCAAAAAATCTCTGAGCAGATGGTACTCGGTGTACATTGCAATATGTTGTTATGACAACAGTCTGTGTGATGTTTTCCTCTCTTTGAAACTTGTCATGTGGTTGCCTCAATGAGTATTCCACCCTGCACAAAATGCTCCATAAATCACCTCAATAATGAACAATATGCGTGCATGAGCACATAAAAGTGTCCTGCTAAACAGAAAACTGTGTATTTCCCTCTGAGCCTCAATGTTTTTTTTCCTTGTGAGTTTTTTCTAGCTGAAATATAAAAATTTTGAAAAGAATTGCTCTAAAGCTGTTTAATTTTATCACAAGAGGCCTATATATCATACTCTGGTTAACCTGTTTTATACTGTCCTCTAGAGGCTGACATGAAATATTACAGATCTGTCTCGTTGTGCCCAGTAATGATGCCATAAACGTCACACATTTCATCACAAGTAATTACCTACTTTGTTTTCAGTTCATATTTACTTTATATGGAGGCATTAGGGTTAAAACATTTCTAGTTGACCTAGACCTGTAAATGATTGTGATGTATTGAGTTCACAGCAACAGTAAGTTTTCTACTGGGAGTAAATCAGAGGGTCTGTTTTAATAGCTGGACAAAGTAGGAATGGATGGAAACCAGTTCAGTAAAAACGATTACATCAACAAATTATTTAATTATCAACTTGAATATTTCAAATGAAAACACGTGACCAAAATCCATCAAAACTTAAAGGTCAACTCATATGTTTAACACATTTGCAGTGGTCTCTAGTAGGAAGGAATGCCTTGTAAGTGTTTCTCTGGGGAAAAAAAGCTCCAGTGCACCTGCTTGAGGACGTAGAAGGCCCTGTCCCAATACTCGCACTTCCACCCTTGCGCCCCTCAATTGTGCATTCCCGTCCAGGAGTGCGAGAGCGTAGGATGTCTCAATTCTCAAGTGCATCCCTTGGCCATGCCCCCTTTGTACACTTGATTCACACTTTGCTAAAGTCCGCATCAATATGGACTTTGCCGAAGAAGAAGAAGAAGGTGGAGCAATGGCTTGAGTGCCTTTTCTGTCAATTTGTTTTCAAGTATACAGTAATTATTGAAATATTGATTCTTTTCTTACATATATGTACATATATGATTACAATCACATGTTTCTTTGTTGAAGCATGCATTACATGTCTGTTGAAAAATATTGTTAACTGATATCAGTGCTGGTGTGTATTTTTGCACAGTACATGCCAGTAATGTAATCACTTGTTTTCATATCATTCAGTACAAATTCACAGACTGCAGAGTCAACAATAAAATGTTAATATTAAAAATGAACATGATAACTTTCCCCCTTCTGATAAAAACAAAACATATGGAATCTTCAATATATGTTCAGCTTGCATAGTACAGTAGCTCATCCCCATCAGCGTGTGAATGTGTGTGAATGGGTGGATGACTGATTGAGTTGTGAAGCGCCTTGGGGAGTTGTAGAACCCTAGAAGGCGCTATACAAATACAGGCCATTTATCATTTAAATGAAAATAAATCGAACCAGTCAGATGGGAAAATGATGCAAAATCTTGCTTGGATGCAAATTTGCTGTAAAATCTGTAAAACAGGTTCAGCATTAGAACCCTTATGGGTCACCATAAAGTGACTGTGTGCATTTTTCCTGGCGATAGGGGGCAGTACATACCTAAATCATTGCACGCTGTATTTTTGTGTTCAAGTAAGACCATAGAAATGGATGGCCATTAGGGTCAAAAATGTAACAAAAATGTTTATGAAAGTTTTTTAATCATTTATTACAAATCAGTAAATGTCTTTTGTCCTCACAGGTTCCTGTAGAAGGAAACGTGGCATCCAATATGGCGTCGCCCAGAGACTTAGACACACTCCCATGTGTTTTAGACCCGATTTTTATGGTTATATGTTATGAAGCCGCCAATATTTTTCAACAACTGGACATCGTTTAATTCATTTTCAACAACATTTCGATGGATATTTCCAAAGATTAATGGTAAAAATTACACATTGTCTCTTTAACTTTTCTTTAGAGTTTGATACTTTTGATCTTATGCAGTGAAGTGCAGAATTCAGTGATACTTTCTGATGCTTCACTAGAACAGTGTACTTTAGAAAGAAGTTTAAGTTTTGACATTAGTCTGATTTCATGTCAGAGTCCACTGAATTGTCATGTGGGGTACCTCAGGGCTTTCTTCTAGGGTCACTTTTATTTTTGCTTTATATTCTTCCTCATATCATTAGAAACCTTTGCTACATTTCTTCATATATGTATGCAGATAACATTTAGCTATGCTGCTTCTGAAGGACTCTGAGGTCTCTGAAGATCTTTTTTTTATTCAGATAAGCGCACAAACAGGACAGTATGTTTGATTTTATTTTATTGGGTGTTCTACATTGGTCACTTTTTTTCATAAACACTTGTTTATGAGAGTAACTGTGTGTTTTGTTGCTTTTTCTGTCAAAAACTCCAAACCCAAAAGTTTCCCAGAAGTGAAAAAGAACGCTCAACCTTATCTTTTAAAGCGGATAATCTCTGGGTGCTCACAAGTCACTTTTCATTGTACAGTCAACCTTATAGTCGTAAACATTTGTGAAGGATGACCCCTAGAGTTGTTCTATGTTAAAAAGTTAGATTGGTAGAGATACAAGGATTTTCCCCAACAGTGATGACAAACAGAAATGTTTCAAATGTCATATTTTTGATCAGATAGGACCTGAACCACAGCTGATTTAAAAGCTGCGTGAGACGCTTAGGAAGATAAAATCTGCTTTCAGAAGCTGAGAATGAGTTGTTCCTTCAACACTGTCTGTATGTTTTTCTGGCTTAAACTGGTCCTCTTTCATTGGTTGTATTGATGAGCACGTTTTCTTTTCAAATTCTGGTGAAAAGTCTTTAAAACTCAATATTCTCCGTCCACTTCTCCTCTATACATGTCCAAAATATTATTAACACTTTCAGATGAATCTGTGTCCAAAAATAGCATTCAGCATCACTAGAATTAGATTATAATACGTCAATACCTTGATACTTTTTATATCGTTTCAGCCCGTTCCTTTAAAACAAGCACATTAACCGAGTCCCCGAAGACGTTGGGCGGTAGGAAGAAGGAGATAAAGCAGATGGCAATTATATGTGTGAATTGCACTGTTTACTGCAAACAAAGCAGCTAGACTATCAGCTGGGGACACGTTTCAGCAAAAACAAATGAAAAAAAATGGAATTAAGTATACACAGAGGTCAAGGTATTATACATGTAATAATATACTGTTGTGTGTTTCACTTGTTTGCAATTAATCATATTTTTAAGTGATAATTTGAGCAAATTGGCCAACAGAGAAAAACAGGAATACAAACGGCATCATTGTCTGTTTTGGTTGTGACTAACAGCTACCATGAAGGTTTTTATATTGATTAATGGTTATTTTAGTTTTACCATACACTGTCTTAACCAGTTTATCCTCACTAGGGTCGCGGGGAGCTGATGCCTAGGGGTCATCAGGTGAGAGACGGGGGACACCTTGGACAGGTCGCCAGTCACACCTATGAACAATTTAGAGTCTCCAATCAACCTGACACACACGTTTTTGGTCGGTGGGAAAATTACTTCTGCCTTTTATTTTCACACTCATTTTATTATATTCGCATTTCCACAAAAACCTCAGCATCTCATGACCAGGAAATGATTATTTGTTAGTGAAAAATAATACGTCTGTATAGATCATACAAAAAAGACAAGCCAGATAAGTTGTTGTGGTCATCTGTTAAAAGGTTCCAGCAAGCCTCAATACACAAGAGCTGTGGTCCTGACACACTCTGCAGGTGTGTGAGGCGCCATGTGCCAGAATGACAAACAAAAACATGGCCTATAAACAGATTATCGTCACTTTATACCATTTATTTACATAAATCATTACAGTGCTGCACAAACATTTCAATGACACAAAATTGCATGAAATATAAAAACCATACATACATACATTCCTATAAAACCACATACTTCCCCATCTTTCCTCAAGGTACTGGTTTGGTTTATCACTTATTTATACAACTTACAGCTTTTCTTTAAATGTAATTTGTCTATTTTTGACCATCCATATGCAGGAGCGTGTCCAGGGGGTGGCCTGGGGTAGATTGAAATCTGATTGGCCACCCCAGGTGCCACCCCACTGAATCCCCTTTAAATAGACTTTACATTGTCCACAAAAGGCTTGGGGTAAAAAAAATAAAATAAAAAGCATAATCATGGGTGCCACCCATGCACAAAGAAGTGCCCCACCTGGGGCCACCCCATTTTAAAAGGTCTGGACACGCCACTGTCCAAATGATCATTAAGAATTTGTGGAACTAATATTTAATGGTGGGGTTTGCTCTTGATAATTTATTGATGGTTGAGAATCGGAAAACTTGTGTTTACAGCAGACGACAAAGAGTATTAATCAGTCAAGTTTTAATATACATACTTTGAAGGATCTTTTGAATTGATGTAAAACTTTCACTTGTTCATTTCGCTTTCTTTGCTGGAAAAGATGGTCAGGTTGTTTTCTTTCGTCTCTGTGTAGCTGCAAAAATGTTGCATCTGATGCTCATTTAACAAATATCAAGTCATTGTACAAAGAACTCATTTAAATAAAAGAAATAAAATAAAATTCTTCATTATGAGAAATAATCCACTGAATTCTGATCGATTGCAATGTTGACAATCTGCTGTCCACAACGTCTAGCAGCAGTTTGTCTTCAAAGTTGTTTCAGTTCTCAACTTTAATCAATCGAGTGTAATCTCCTTTCGTTTAATCTTTCACAGTTCAGTTGGATTTTGTTGCCGTCTATGTAGTCCTTGGTGGAGCCTTCTGGTGACGTCCTTACTGCGCTGGAGAAGGAAACGCTGCCCTGCAGCTTCAGCAGCTTCAGGAGCTTCCTTTTGTATCCCTTACAGGCAAAAAAGTAGATAAACGGGTCCAAGCAGGCGTTTAAGTTCATCAAACACAACGTGATGTGTAGCGACACCTGAAAGGCCGTCAGATCAGCGCAGTCGGGGTTCGACACCAACTTGCGGATCATGTACTGCAGCAGGTTGATGTGATAGGGGCTGAAACAGACGACAAACACCACAGAGACGCAGCAGATCACACCGATGGCCTTTTTACTGCGGCCGGACTTTTCAGTTAAATGGTTGGTCTTGGCTGATAGACGGAGTTTGGAGCACAAGATGGAATAACAGACCAGGATGGTGACCACAGGGACGAAAAAACCCAGAAAGACGCCACCAATCAGTTTGATGGCAATGTTGTCCATGTTTTCAAAGTTGGGGTATTCCATACAGGTGATGTAGCCTCCATCTTCCTCGTTGGTCATGGGTATGCCAAAGACAGGGAGCGTCTGCGCCAGGACGAACAGCCACACACCGATACAGATGTAACGAACGTTTCCCACTTTTCTGAATTTGCCAAAGCGCAGGGGCAGGACCACGGCGATAAAACGGTCCACGCTCAGGCACGTCATGAAGTTGACCCCTGCATAGGTGTTCATGTAGAAGAAGAAACCTGAGATCTTGCAGAGTGTTTCTCCCAGAGTCCAGTGGAAGCCCTGAGCGTAGTAAAGCATCCTGAGAGGCAGGGAGAGCGTGAAGAGGATGTCTGAGATCACCAGGTTGAGAGAGTACAGAGTGGTGGAGTTGAGTTTCTTCAGATTGCCTCGGATGACGTGGAGGGCGAGGCAGTTCCCCAGCAAGCCCACAGAAAACACAATGCTGTATACAAGAGGTATGAAGATGCGGGCGTAGGCACGGTGGTCATAAAGGGTCTTACAGGCCGTGTTATTGGGGGAGACGGTCGTGTTTGTGGTCTCAGAGGTCGAAACCATCTTGATGTTTCAGGAAGCAGTGACTGAAAAAAGGAAGTGAAATAAAACTTCAGTTAAAACTTTAACATGTTTTTGTGTTTTCTTTTAGGTTTTCTGCAAGTATGGCGTAGTTGGAAACTAAAGCAATGTGATCCAAAGGGGTTTGAATGAAGGCAACTGGACTTCTTTGGTTGACCAAAGACGTCCAGTTGCCTTCATTCAAACCCCTTTGGATCACCATGACCTGGATGACTGAGAACCTTCACCAGCATAAAGCAACGTGGCACAGAAACAAAACTGGTTCTCTTCAATCTCAGATCAAGAACTCACGCAAATCACCAACTTTCAAGCAGGAAGTACAGGAAGCCACATTTTTTCTCGTTTTTTGACATTAGCTTTGGAAAAAGGGGCAAAGTTTTGCCAACATCATTTGGCTTTTTTGCTGATTTATAAAAAGAAAATCTCAAATGAGAGACAACTGACTAATAACCAGTTGCTGTAGTTTTAAAGGAGTTTAGCTCCATCTTGTGGTCATTTTAAGCAAACCTCACATGGACTTATTCACACTCCATGAATTCCAAATTTCAGCTAAATTTAAAAAGCAAAAGGAAAAAATGAGTTTTAAAACTGTAAAATATATTTCAATGAATTTTGCATTCACATTAAAGTCAATCTATATTTTACAAAATACATTTAAATATAGAATAGAATAAAAGGCTTTTAGCAACAGCTTTAGCTTTACACTTTTACACTCAGATTGCACCATTTATTAAAAAATATATTAAAATTGCAGAAATGAAAAGGGGATCTAATGTCCAACAGTTAAAAGATATTTCATTACCACCCATTGTTAAGTCCATTTGACTTAAATGTGTTTTCAGTGGCAAGGAAGTCAGTGAACAATAACACCACTGGGTATAAACGTAACCGCACCAGAGTCATGTTAACGCAGCAAAAACAAAAACGAGGTGTTAAGAGATGTGCCCTTGTGCATGAGGAAGTCTACTTCCCCATGTTGTTCGGGTCCAAATGAAGGATGTTGGAGAGTTGAACTCTCTGAGCCAGATTTTTAATTAGTGCAGTTAAGCATGAAAACAGAGGCTAATGTGATGCAGATGTGTGCAGAATGTAGCATTTAGAAATAGGTTGATTTAGGAAAGTATGCATACATTTTTTGTATGTTTACAATGGTTTATAGCATCATAAGTCTTCAAATTTTTAGTTATTTTTTTTTAAATCTCTGAAATCTGACAGCATAAACGCCTGATAATATTTTAAAATACGAAATAAGAAACTGAAAATTCCTCTTCAAAAGGCTTCCAGAGGATGAGCCGTCTTTGAAGTGTCTTTTTGTCTAGTTTCGTAAATTGTTTCTCATCTCAAACCCCAATCCAGAACTTAACCACTTCGACTAGTCAGCAGACACTTATTTAATAAGTCACTTTAAGAATGAAGCTGGACGTACCTCACAGATGGAAAATGCTGCTCCTCAGATTTACTGAAGTCACGTAGATCCACGGGATGTTAAACTGTTAAAGAAGCCAACAACTCTAAAGTCACTCCCTCGTGAAAAAACAACCCGACACCCAGAAATCTAGACTAATATCTGCTGCCAGTCACCATAGTGACAAAATATCCTGTTAAAGCTCCCCCTCCCTCTCTCTCTCTTACTCTCTCTTTTAATGAGTTTCTTTCCGAATACTTTTCCACACCTGCTGTTTACACCTAAAAAAGTGCTAAGCCATGCCACGGTTAATTATCTCAAACCATTTCATTTCAAAGTTCAAAAACTAGTCAGCTGCAGAGCCTTATCTGGGGAAAAGAAAATCAAGGTTTCCAGAGGCATGACGTGCCATGTGCGCGCTCTCAGGGGAGGATGTGGCTTCAGCTAAAGAGTCCAGAGGTTTCAACAGTTTTCTCACACACTTCAAAACACGTTGGTCTTGTTCTGTTGAGATTTATACTGATTTAAAAGAACCCACCACAAATCCACGATATTTCTTTCTGAAATACCCGGATAGGGTAAAAAAAAACACGCCTTCGTAATTCCAATGCTAATACACTCCTACCCTTACACAAATGACTGACTGCACAAAGGGAAGTTCCCCATTACCTCAACAGTAGAAAACACTTGTTTTGATGTTTTGAGTTCTGAAAAATGACTTTCTTTTAATTAGTCAGGAAATTATGAGTTTCCTTTGTGTGACACGTGCCAAAATGTCACACTAGATGTTATTGTCTAGAAAATTCTAGACTTGTGAGGAAATCTCCTAAATAATACTTCGAAATAGCAGCACAGCACAGATGTTCCATCCACTCAGTCCACGCACTCTGCCTGTTGGGGTAGATTCTGACTTGTATAGCTGTTGTGTTGAGGGTCTGCTGTCTCTTTAGGAGCAAGGAACAGCGCTTTTTTGACTTTGATCTTCATTTTACAGACAAGAATTTCTATTATCACATTATATTGACAAAAGTATTTGAACATCTGCATGGCATCTCCGTCTTGGTCCTTGGCATTTAACTGGCCAACCCTTTGCAGCTATAACAGCTCTATCTCTTCTGAGACAGCTTTCCAAATCATTTAAGAGTATTTCTTGCAGAAATGCATGTGTAAGATCTGTTGGACAAGAAGGCATGGCTCAAAGTCCCCATCCTAAGGTGTGTTGGAGCAGGGAAACAAACGAAGAATGCTGGATAGGGGTTTTTGAGGACCAAAGTAGGGCACACCTGCTCTAAATCATCCCAGTCAAGTTCCTCTACATCAAACTGACTCATCTATGTCTTCATCGAACATCTGAATTAATTGATTTGGAGAGATGTCAAGGTACTTTTGGTAATATATAGCAAAATAGTGTCAGATACAGATCTACTGCATTATAACGTGTTGGCAGGCCTGATGACATCAATGCAGCAGTAAGCACGTCTTCTAGTTTCACATGTAGAGATTGTAACTACTTTCACAACTGTGTTGTGCGTTGACATCTTCAGGCATTTTAACTCCTTGTGGACTATTGTACAAAGTAGCATCAAACCCCTTCTGGCTTAAGAGCGTCCAGGTGGAGTATTAGGATTAGTACCTTCATCAAAAGCGTATCATATCAGTCCTATATACAGTATGTCTTCTGCCCTCTGGTGGAGGAGATTGGAGCACAGCCAAGCTCACGAGTAAATCGTTCCGCTGCCGTTTCGCGTCACAAATGCCTCCAGTGAAGTAGGATAATACTGTAATATGATTTCATAATCAAATTAAACTAGTTATTATGTAGTTGTAACATTAAACAGTATAGTTCAGAAACTGTCTCCAGTACTATTGTTTCATATTTTAGACTTTGCTAGCTATGTCATTGAAACAAACTAAAACTCAGTGACTCCCCAAACCAAAGTGTTCAGCTCACCTTAGCTGCCCTTATGTTCAGGTTACCAAAGCTTGTAATTGAGCCACAATGCTCATTCTTTAATGTAGTTCTTCCATGTAATGGCGGATTACCCCGTTGACTGACATCCGTAGCTGTGAGTACGTCACGTTGTTATCCAATAGCATGCTGAGACAGTTTGAAAGACAACCGCAGACCCCGCCCCATGACTCAGAGCCGTTAATGGATCATGGCCAGACTATATATTCACTTATATAAGATGGCTTGCCAGGCTAGATGTCTCCAGGATTGAAGCATTTTTATTTACCATCTCTGATCCCGTTGGGATCCATTGAGAACAATCTCCAACACACTAGTACTTGACATAAGCTGTGCCTCTCTGTTCTACGTGTCACTTGCTCTTAAGTATAGTAAATCAACAATAGTTAAATCAGCAATACTCACTCGGTTAAATGAGGAAAGCCAATATTTGATGAAAATCTATGCTAGTCAGACTGTAAAAAATTAGAAAATGATTAACAAATGTAAAAGCTATTTCTGTGTTGATTTTAAAAATGTACCTCAGTCACCGTCTTTACAAAAACAATTCAATTATTTTTTTATTTCAATAAATAAAAGTATTTTTTAAGGTAATATTATAGTCAAAGGTTCTACTAAACACGTGAAAATCTACGACCTTGTGAACAACGGCGAGCTTGTGGTTTCACACCTTTACGTCTTTCACACCCATTAGCTCACTGCTTTTAGCTACGTTTGCATTTGAGTGGCACTTGCCACTTTTATTACTTTTCAAATCAGTCTAGTGGTTTCTCCAACACCCCATCCTTTACCGGGTGCAGCAGATACAATTTGAATCATTAGAAAATCATTTGAACTGCTGCATCCAATATACATTGTTTTTCTTTCTCACTGCATTTTGCATTTGTTGAAAACATGTCCGGTGGTGAGGCGGAGGAAGCAGTTTGACTTCCTCATGGCCAGACCATGAGGATTTGACTCACGGGCTGCACAAAGCCAAGCACACCCATCGCTGACAGAAACAAGACAAGTTCAGTCGTTTCCATTATTCTCAGAAGACAAAAGAGTTGAAACCGACAAACCGGTTAAAAATAATGTCTCCACACCCAGTTCTTGTAAAAATAAAGAATTCAGATTAAATTAATTTAACTGTAATGCTAAAAATAAACCTTGGAACCAATGAGTGTTTACTGGATCATGGCACATTGGGTTTTTCAGACCACTTGATGATTATCTGATGTACATCCTGCACATGGTAAGGGACGTTTAGAGAGACAAACATCAAAAAGGAAACGCTCTTGCGCAGTATATGTGGAAACATTGTTGCATGTAGGGATGAGTGTAAAAGTAGCCTCAATTAGATGAACTGGACTAATCTGGACAGGAAGTGGATAATGTTTGCAGAGATCAGTGCAAAGGTGTTAGAATATGTTCAGCTTCAGCACATGCCCAAAAATAGTCAAACAAACATGTCTGCAGATCAGATAAGTCAACTTTACTTTTGAGCTCTGTTGCAAAATAAAATTATTGTTATATTTAATGAGAAGGTGGTTTATAAGACGGAGTCATCTTCTCTTAAATATGGATAAAACGCAGCCATTAAACCCTTTTTTGTCATGCTTGATAAAAAAAAGCTGTAACATGAAATGTTTAAGGTAGTTCATGAGTTCTGTTCTCACCACACATGCACGATGGCACCAAGACTGGGGATATGTATTAACCACCTTCTGAGTAAATTAGCAATTATCAGATGGTTCGCATGTGTTCCAACGTGTGGCTTTAAGATAAAGCTGCAAAATAACAGGAAACTTCTGCGGTAGAACATCTTAAAAAAAATGGAAAAAGAAAAAACTAGTTGAGTAACAAAATGCATCAAACTTACATCATATGTGTGGTTTTCTTTACACGTGATAGTTTCTTTAAGTTTTAAAGTCAAATGCAACATGATGATGGTGATTTATCAAATAGAAGTTCAAGAATTGCACGTTTTTTGTTTGATTTTAAAAATAAAATGCTAAATTTTAAGTTTGAACAACTATTTAAAGGTGGCTAGCTTATTTGCCAGAGGTTTCTTTTCATTTTATGTATAAAGTTCACTAAATTTTTTCAACACATTTGCAGTGGTCTCTTAGTCTGGCATGTCCTAAATATCCTAAATATGTGAATATGTAGTCTGACCACGACCCATAGACAGATCTCAATGCTAACGGTTAGCTTCTACTAGCCGAGACGTTCTCTGCCCACTCCTGGATGCTAAATCAACAACATTCTTCCCCGTCGAGAGCCAAGGTGGGTGAGTCATTGAATCGTAATTTTCAATGTGACATATAATTGACTGGCTTTTCTGATCCAAGCGTTTCCCCGTCTGTTTTTTATTGGTGGCCAGAAAATAGGGACAGCAGACTATTTTCATGTTTGACCTGCATGTGAAACACAGTAACCGAACATATTTTAAAAATAATCAGTAAAAACAGTTTTTCATTTAACTTTAAGAACAACAATGCTCTTTACCTTTGGTAAACATCAAAGAAATGTCAGCTTTTTCTGGTCCCACCTTTGGAATTTCTGATGGGTTTTCTTATCTGATTATTCCACGAAATTATAGACCTCTAACTGACGTAAACTACTCACACAACATTTTTGTGCTTTGCTGTACAAAGGTCATTTTTCTACACATTTCTGTTGGTTTTATTTCCCCCAACTTAAAAACTGGTTCTAACACCCTTGATGGAAACGTTTTTGATCTAATATGTCTGATAACTGATAACGAGTCTCGCGTCGCTGTGGAGGAAACTTGGCCAACTTTTGTTTGCAGGATTCTTTTAACTCTTTACCTCCCACATCAAGAAGAAAGAAGTGAAAATGCGGCTTATTTTTGCATTTTTTTGTTCGTTTGAAGCAATAAGGGTCAAATTTATGTTAGGCAATAATATAAAAAATGAAATTTTTACTATTATAAAATAAAATATTTTACATTAGTAATTAGGGCTGTAAAAGTTAATGCGTTAACACGAATGAATCTATCATCATGATTAATCTGATTAAAGTTGTATTGCAATTAACCCACCTGCTGCACAGATTGACTCAAAAGCCTTGTAATGACTCTGTTTTCACATTTCGAACTGTTTGTCCAAGTAGAGTTACCGTCACTCATGCTCAAATGGGCTGTTGATCCTGTAGCGACAGGCCACACAACTCAATAAGGCTTTGGACATGGCGTTATGATGCAATACATTATGGGAGTACAGCGCCATCTTTGATGGCCGCGGACCAAAACAAACAGTTTTGGCCTATTTGAAGATGTAACAAACCATGCTTAAAAGCAATTCAGAAGAAAAAATGACAGTATTGAGATCGATTGCATCCAGATGCAAAGAAACAATAGGAAAAAAAGTGTCTTGGAAATCTACCTCAGACAAATTGACTGAAACAATTGCCAAGTGGATTGCAATAGCCTGCAGACCTATTATTATCATCGAGGACAAAGTTACAGGTAACAATATAAACAAGAAGTGGTCAGCTCTCCTCTCAGACAATGTCAAGTTAGTTTGTCTTAACTGGCTAAAAGAGGAGTATCAGGGCCACACTGATGTGGACAAATGTTTAGAGTTTTCTGTTAACAAGAATTATCAAGATGTTTAATAAACATGTTAAGAGCATATATCTATATATATTCCTTTTTGTTCTTGAGTCTGTTTGCTCATGCAAAATGACGTGATTAATATAGATTAAAATGAACAATATTTAATCGTGATTAATCAAAATGAATCCACAACAACCCTGTGATTAATCTGATTAGGAGTTGTAATCGTTTAACAGCTGTAATGATAATGTTTAACTTTAGATTGAAACATTACTTTTTATTGGCCGTTCATATTTTAAGGGATTTTATATTTTAGTTGGGGGTTTGCAGTTATTTTCAGGGCAGACTTTCCTAGCAGTTATGGACAAAAATGTACCCTGAAAGGTTTTCCAACATGGACTGCCTGTTTAAGGTCAAAGGTCAGACACTGTCATTCCCCACCTACCCATCGGTATCCTTCCCCATCCCACCATGACCTTACAGACAGTTTCCTATCTGAGGATTATTGCATTACTCATCCTGCTGACTCACATGCATGTTTTTACTCATTTTTTTTTTTGTTTTTGCAAAATTGCTACATGCCTCAAATTGTTTCTCGGGGACAAATAATATTTTTAATTGAACTGATTTAAATTCCCCTTCTACTAGAGAGCAGAATTCATGGTTCCATCAATTACAGTAAGTGGTCCAGCTCCTGAAGCAGCAAGTCAGCACCAGACCATCATACCACCACCACCACCACCACCACCACTACAATGTTGGTATGAGGTTGTTTTACTGAAATGTAGCATTAGCTTTACACCAAATGTAATGGAACCTTCCAATATGTTCCATGTTTGTCTCTTAAGTCCACAGTTTCACAAAAATGAAGATCATCAAAGTGAGAAGGTCCTTCATGTTGTTTTTGGTCAGCAGGGGTTTTGGTCTTGAAACTCTCCAGTGGATGCCATTCTGTACCTGCCTCCAGTGCTTTAGATGCCTTTAATTGCAGAATTTCTTTAGAATGGAGGCTTGTGTCTTGCTTTTTGACATCTTTCAGCCTATTTTATGTAATGAAAGAGGTTCTACTGAGATGATTTATGAATTCTACAGCTCTGTCAGGAATCAGGCCTGGGTGTGGCTACTGAATATGAACTCAGCTTTGCAAATAATGTAAGTTCATTCACGATTTAACTAGGGTATGTTTTTCCTTTTAATTAATCAAATAATGTCTCTTTGTCTCTGCTCTGAAACGTTTATTCCTAAAACTAACTTCTACCACGAAACCCAAAACACATATTGTTGTCACACCATAGGTAGGTGGGTAGTGGCTCTGGTTGCAGCACAGGATACGCTGTAATGATAGTGCTCTTGCAATAATCACCAAACATCCTGTTTGCTTCTGCACAAAATGCTTTGAGTCATTGTACGTAGTATAAAACACACCACCTGGCGTACAACGCTCTCCTCTGGTAAGTTACAGGTACTGCACCTTCTGAGAGTCAGTTCAATTTCAGTAAATGCAGTATGTTAATGTCTTCTCATTAAAACACACTGAGCAGCATGCAAACCTAGATGCCATAGCAACAGTGAGTCACAGGATGGCAGCAATGCCACCTGTGTCATATGTCCTCATTTCACCAGAGTATTCTCTGAATTCTAAGAAAACTATGATTTTTACACAGTTTCAAAATGCCTTGTAACAAATTGCATTGTTTAAAGGGGAAACTCAAAAATTTAGAATATGGTGCAAAAGTCCACTTATGTCAGTAATTCAACTTAGACTGAGAGACCATCTAAAGGCTCAGGAACCCTTTGCAGGTGTTTTGGATTCATTAGCTAATTAGAGTGTGACACTTTGTGCCTAACCCTAATTTTCTGAGATTTTGAATTTGGTGTTATCATTATTGAAATAAATTAACTTTTGCACGCTATTCTAATTTTTTACTTTCACCTGTATGTCAAAGCAGTTTTAATCTATTTGAAAAAGTTTGCAGAAAGAATAAAAATCATGACAATGAAAAAAACAAAATTAAATAGAGGATAGAAACATAAATGTCACCTTGGTTGGCTTGCCTCACCTCAATCTTACTTTGCCATCTCAAGCTTCAGCAGCTCCATTGTGTAATGTCATCAATTTGTAAAAAGGACATCAAATGTTCCAACCTTTCTTTTTATCTGTCTGCTTCGAGGGCTGAAAATGATTGCATAGCTGTCACATAGCTGTCTCTTTGACTGGTTTTTAACCCTAAATTTAACGTGATTTAACTGTTTTGACGCCTGTGAAGGTTTGCTGGATTACTCATCTCTGCTGATTGTTTCAGTCGAGGGATTAAAGGAAGTGTTCTGTTTAGAAAAGAGAAATATAGATTTACATGCAGTAGAGGTGTTATTGCTACTAGCTTGGTAAGCAATGAATGTGTCATTGCAGGTGGGCAGAAAGGTGTGAAAACGGTTAGCTAGCAGAAGATGTTGGTGTTGCATCTTGTTGGATTGCATTTTATTATTTCTGCTCCAAATGTAAATCAGTGTAAGCTAGATTCATTTTGTTTGACAATCTTTTTGCAATATGGAAGATTGTTTTCAATTTTGTAAAAAAGACAGTTCTTTCTTTAAAATGGAACAATACCTTCTGTAAGTAAACACTTTGACTACAAATTGAGTTTCACTTTCATTGTGCAGATCTGTGAAAAAGAAGCAATTAAAATGTGCCACAGCGGCACATTACCTTTTTGATGTGTGTGGGCTACCATATCTGCAATACCGCCTATGAACTGTGTGGTACTGTCAGCCAGGCTAGCAATTCTCACCCTGTGGGTTGTGGTGCAAAGGTTAGGGTTACCTGTTGCAGGCGAGCTCTAGTTGTATTTTTATTATCAACTTGTTAAAGGTTGAATATGGAACACAAACACCATAGTGACATCTAGTGTGTGAAGGTTGTAGTTGCAACAATAGAGCAAAGTTCCCAGCCGTGGGGATGTCAGCTTCGCTATGAGATGACCAGCCAGCCAGCACCATGTCCAGTGATGAATCGTACAGGGTAAGGACTCATTTCTACTAATAAGTTTATTTTACAGCAGTAATTTATCTTCTGGGCTCAGAAGCAGCTGCTTGACTTGCAGAGTCAGCCATTTTCCACAGAGCCAACCTCACTGTGCTGAGAGGACTGTTTGGCAACCTGCAATGATGCCCTCTACAGGCTGGTAGATGTAAACATAAACGTCAAAATAAATATTTGATTATTTTTTATTAAAATATAGCTTTTAATGGAAATACTGTGTCTTCATTCTGCACACATCTAAATGCCCCCGTGGAGTTTTGTTTTGTTTTTAAATATAGCTTTTTATTAAATTGTTCTATATTCAACCTCTAAAGTGGTCCTAGAATGCAGCTAATCAACAATCTAAAACAGAGTTTTGAGCCTCTAAAAAGCATCAGAAATGTTCTTTAGGCTTTCATCTGTCCCAGGAGCCCTGATACAGGCCATTCTAAACCCCCTAAAGCAGCCATGCTGTGAAAAGAGCTGTTTGCCCCTCCCACTCGGCCAGGACATGAATATGACAATGAGCTGCTTGCTGATTGGTTGGTTTCCCCAGAAGGCCTCAAACACTGGAGACATGCAGGTTTGAGGAGGCGTGGCTCCCCCTTATGACGTGTTAAGGAAGGTTTACTCAGAACAGAAGTTTTTCTCTCGCCTTTTTCAACTTTCTAATTTACATAAAAAGTAGGTCACACATGGCTTTGAATTTTTGGCATGCTACTGTTGACCACCCAAGCTGTCTTATTCAACAACAAGGAAAATGTTGGTTTACATCTAGGTCCTCTTTAATGTTAAAAAGTCAAAAAGTAAGCGCTATCTAAATTTGATACAATTTCTAAAAAAAAATGAAAGAAAATACCAAGGTGATGTAAAATTACAAAATAATCTTGTTTTTTCAACAAGTCTGCATGTGGTCTCATTGTGATTCCTCATTAATATTCATTAATATCCATGATGTACCTCTGCTTGGCTAACAGCAACGCAACTCTTCTGCTGCCCTTGTTCATGCTTGTTCTTCTTGGGCAGGAAATGCAGCGTTGATGTTTTATCTCCACAAATAACACAAGCCTGGCGGAGTTCTGTCGTGTTGTGGAGCTACTAATGCTAACGGTTAGCTTCTACCAGCCAAGATGTGCTCTGCTCTCTTCTGACTGCAAAAATCTACAAAGCCTTCCAGGCTCAAGCCAAGGTGACCTAGACCATAAAATCTCATTTTCCCTGAGATGTAGATAACATGGGTTATCTGAGTCGATCATTTTCCTGTAGTATTTCCTCAATGTGGCTAACGCAGACAATAGGGGCTGAAGAAATTGTCAGCGTGCATGTGCAACTCAGAGTAACTGATTGTACAAATGAGCAAGTAGTGTGTTGTGCCTACATTGTGTTCTGGTGTTGCATGACAATAAAGTTTTCTCATCTATTTTAACTAATCTAATCTGAAACACACTCCAGTCCACGTACATGTAGAAATAACCAAGATTTTTAAATTTTCTTTCTTTGATTCAGTGTTTTGACATCTGTGGAGAGAAGCAGTGTTGGCATCGGTCTGCACCGTCCAGTGGAGGGAAACGTTTCCATTCTGGACATAAAGGAGCGAATGAGTGCTTTGGGATTGGATGGGAGACCACAGACACACCGGATGCCCATAAAGATTAAAGATAATGATGTGCACTTCCAATACCCGAATACCTGTTAGCTATTTCACCAGAATCACCAAACTGCAAACACTGGAAAGACGTGACTGTTGCCTTCATTCATGTTCTCTGTGGAACACACCAGGATTATGTGTTCCAGTAAAGTCAAAAGAAAAATCATTTGTAAATTGTGCATTCTTGTAATCTTTTTGTCTTGATGAATTTGCACAATAAAATCAACACACATCAACATTCTTTCTGAGTAGTTTATTTTTTACATATTACACCATTTATACAAAAGGTTCTATGCAAACGTTCAGGTTTGCTTTTCCAAAAAGTCAGGAAATGTTAAAGGTTACATGTAAATGTGGGACTCACTATAAACAAAGAAAGTGCACCTGTTGTAAGGCCACACACACACACACACACACACACACACACCAAAGCCCAACCACAGAACGCAGCAGAATCGAGGCCCGTCAGGGGGAACAGGAAAGGTGGGTGAGGATGTGGTGATTTTCATCTCACTTCTCCTAAGCTGCAGCAAGATATGAGTTAAAAAAAAGAAATGTTACATGTCCTCATTTTGACTTGCTGGAGGTTCTGTTGGGATAATATGAACAACACTTTTGATTGCATTAGAGCAAAACTTTGCATCACAGTAGCTTTTGCATTTACCTGCAATACATCCACATATTTTCGGTTTAAGTAAGTGACCAAATTATTGCAAAAGTGTCAAATAAACACAATATGAGGCTAGGGATTAGCCACAACTCAACGTTAACTATGAGTTAGCTTATTTTCTCAATTTTATCATAAACGTCATAAAATAAAACCATCTTTTAAAAAAAATGACAAAAAGGTTGCATGAAACACTCTGGTCTTATTTTCATAAATAGCCTCAACATAAAAGCAAATCAATCTGCATTTTTGAGGCCAACCGGTAAAAATAGGTCTGAGCTGTGGTTTAGATCAGGTGTTGCTGCTGCTATTTTCAGCTGTCACTTTGGAGGAGGCGCCGGATGTATAGAGATAGTCCTTAAACAGGCTCATCACCCGCTTCTTGTACGTCTTAATGGCGAAGAAGTAGATGACTGGATCCAGGCAGCAGTTTAAATTCATTAATGAGACCGTAATCTGGAGAGAGGATTGTAAAAGTGGATTATTAGGAGAAAATCAGATGAGGATTCTGTCAATTCAGCTGAAACTCCAGTTCTTACCTGCAAGGACATCTTAAAAGCTCTCAGTTCCTCACACGTTGGTTGGCGGTAAATTTTTCGGAACATAAACTGCATTATGTTGAGGTGGTAAGGGCTGAAGCAGATGATGAAGGTGAGGAGGATGAGGAGGATGACTTTGTTGGCCCTGTGGTTTCGGCTCGTTCTACCTGTAATGGAAGTCTTCTTGGCTGCATCTCGCAGCTTCAGGTTGATCTTGGCGTAGCAGCCCATGATGATGGTAAGTGGACAGCAGAAGGAGATGACGCAGGCCAGAATCAGGAGATAAGGAGTAATTTGGGAACCTTCGAAGTTGAAGTACTCCATGCAGGTTTTTTTGTCCCCACGCACATGGAGCATGCTGCGAAACAACAGAGGAGCTGTTTCCATAAACACTAGAGTCCAGACCAGGCAGCAGATCCTACGGACAAATTTAACGCTGCGCAGGATCTGCAGCTGGTGTGGATGCACCATGGCCAGGTATCTGTCCAAGCTGATGCAAGTCATGAAGCCAATACCTGTTGGAAACACAGAAGAAACCAATAAAGCACATGCAACATTTTGATGACTTGCAGATATTTTAATTAAAGTATTCATTTCATTAAATGTTGACTGGGAAACTGTCATAATTACCCGCGTAGGTATTTGCAAAGAAGAGAAGTGTGGTCAGCCGGCAGAGGAGGTCACCAAAGGGCCAGTCAAAGTGACGGATGTAGTAAGTGATTCTACCTGGCAGTGCCAGCGTGAAGAGGGCATCAGACAGCGCCAGGTTGACCAAATAGATCGAGGTGGAGTTGAACTTCTGCTTCCTCTGGCAGATGACACAGAGCACCAAACTGTTGCCGCACACGCTGATGATAAAAATCACACTGTAGAAAACGGGGAAGAGGACAACGGCAGCTCTTTGGTAGACGAACACATCGCAGCTGCTCTGGTTAGGAGAGGTTTCTGTGGCATCCACGGTGAAATTCGCAGCAGCCATTTCTACCTGGGGATAAAAACTGTGGATATTACTTTTTTACAGACGTGAATAAACACAGAAATAAAAAAGCAAAGTAGATCCTCACCATGCACAAAGTACACGAGTGTGGCCAAGTGAAGCGCTGTTTCTCTCTTGATTGCTGCTGAAGGATCTGAATGTGCTTTTAAATGAGATCCAACCTTTTTAAAAGGTTGTATGAAGAGTTAAAATCCCACCTCTTTGTTTTGTCATCATGCCTAACAAGCTTTGACACACTTCATCAACGCAAGGTTCACAGATTCAAACCAGAGCATGTGTTTGTGTTCTTTGAGCTTCACATAGTGGTTTCTAAACGTTTCAGCTCCTGAGGCCCAAAATGGGGGTGATGGAGACACGTACCTCCAACAATACTGCTGATACAATTCTCTACAACAAGATGATATTTTCATCACAGCCTCAAAGATTTCACTAACAATGGCCATTTATATTTTAACATGTTTTTTGCTAAACTTGCTTTAGGGCCTGGACTTTAACTTTGGGAACTCCTGACGTAGATGTACAGGTGCTGGTCATAAAATTAGAATATCAAAAAATTTACTTTCATCAGAGAACATAACTTTGGACCACTCAGCAGCGGTCCAGTCCTTTTTGTCTTTAGCCCAGGTTCAAGAGTGGCTGACACGAGTAATGCGACAGCTGAAACTCATGTCTTGCATACGTCTGTGCGTGGTGGTTCTTGAAGCACTGACTCCAGCTGCAGTCCACTCTGAATCTCCCTCTCATTTTTGAATGGGTTTTGTTTCACAATCCTCTCCAGGGTGTGTTTATCCCTGTTGCTTGTACACTTTTTTCTACCACATCTTGTCCTTCCCTTCACCTCTCTATTAATGTGCTTGGACACAGAGCTCTGTGAACAGCCAGCCTCTTTAGCAATGACCTTTTGTGTCTTGCCCTCCTTGTGCAAGGTGTCAATGGTCATCTTCTGGACGACTGTCAAGTCAGCAGTCTTCCCCATGATTGTGTAGCCTACAGAACTAGACTGAGAGACCATTTAAAGGCTTTTGCAGGTGTTTTGAGTTAATTAGCTGATTAGAGTGTGGCACCAGGCGTCTTCAATATAGAACCGTTTCACAATATTCTAATATTCTGAGATACTGAATTTGGGATTTTCATTAGTTGTCAGTTATAATCATCAAAATAATAGAAATAAACATTTGAAATATATCAGTCTGTGTGTAATGAATGAATCTAATATACAAGTTTTACTGAATGGAACTACTGCAATAAAGTCAAAGTCCCAAGTATTCATCACACAATGGTGAAATTACATCTCTGCATTTGACCCATCCCCATGGTGGGGAGCGGTGAGCTGCAGCTGTAGCTGTGCTCGGGAAGTATTTGGTGGTTTAACCCCCCAATCCAACCCCTTAGTGCTGTGTGTCAAGCATTGGGTCCCATTTTTTCAAAGTCTTTGGTATGACCCGACCGGGAATCGAACCCTGATCTCCCAGTCCCGGGGCGGACACTCTACCACTAGGCCACCGGAGCTGGTAATAAATGAACTTTGTCAAGATATTCTAATTTTATGACCAGCACCTGTATGTACATTAAACCCAACAACACAAATGGTATAAATTAGATACAATTCTAGAATACTTTATACCAATAATTAGACAATCAGTTTAATGACTGTGGGGGTTCTCAGGTATACGTCTGGTTAAAGTTAGCACTCTAACCATAACCCATCCATTACCAGCCATGCTGGTACCATTAGATAAATGGTCTTTAATTTTCTGCAAGACTTTTTATACTTCTCCATTGGCGTGTTGTGAAACAATTCAGTAAAATAAGTATAATCAGGTGTGTGTGTGTGTGTGTGTGTGTGTGTGTGTGTGTGTGTGTGTGTGTGTGTGTGTGTGTGTGTGTGTGTGTGTGTGTGTGTGTGTGTGTGTGTGTGTTAATAAGACCACTGGACAGTTTTAATGACACTTTGATTGGGAGTCAACCCAGTTTAAGATGACCACCACAGCTAGTCGACATTAGTGAACACAAAAAAGGTTGTTAGCTTGCACTCAAGTTTAGTTAATTTGTTTAAATGGTAAATGGCCTGTACTTGGTATAGCACCCTCTAGGGTTCTACAACCCCCCAAGGAGCTTTACAACACATCCAGTCATTCACCCATACACACACACACACACTCATATGGTGGTGGTAATGAGCTACATTGTAGCTACAGCTGCCCTGAGGCGCACTGACAGGGGCGAGGCTGCCAAGCACTGGCGCTACCGGTCCTTTCAACCAGCACCAGCAGGCAACATGGGTTAAGTGTCTTGCCCAAGGACACGACTGCGACAGACTGCAACCATCTGATTGCGGGGCGGGTACTTAACTCCACCGTTGCCCATCGTTTTCCCATCATAAATAAAAATCGACTTTGACCCAAGCATAAATGCAAAAAGGAAGTACACATTCTTGTGTGTTGTTCTGCAGCATCACGCTTGATCATCTGACCTCGATCTGGTCAAGTTGCAATGGTACCAACAACCAAGCAACTGGAGACCTCTGCAGTAGAACACTGGCAACACAGCAATGAAGGAAGGTGTTCAGCTCATGTTAATCATCTTCTTAAAGCACAGCAACACATTTCACATAAATACATTATAATTTACAGACTGAAAAGAAGCTTGGACTTGGAAATGCTAATTGTGATCACTTATCATACTTGAAGAATACATTTTTCCAGCTTTTAAAAAAAGATGCAACAGAAATAAGAATAAAACAAAGAAAACCACTACAGATAAAGATGTCTGTGACTTGTACTGGCTATATCGTGATAAAACTGCAGCCTTGCACCGTTGCTGCCAGTGGGTGCAGCTCGTTTTGAGAAAGGTTAGATGAAGTGATAGTGAGGTTTTATATTAAGTTCCTCTCACTGAGGTTTCTCAAATTCTGTACTCTGTACAACCGAGGCGAACGCAGGCAGCTCCGTGCTCCGGCTGATGGAAGATAGAAGAGGAAGCTGCTGCTGGTGTCACAATCCTATGATGTGTGGATGAGTCACTAACAGTCACAAGGATGTCACATTAGGTATCGCAACCACGAACCTGAAATGTAAAATGTGTAAAAGGTGAAAAAAACTTCATTTTGGCTTCTGAGAAAAGTTATTGAAGTAAAAATGTGACAGCTTTTCTAAAAGAAAGCTGTTTCAGACTCACTGTGCAGCTGTCACATCAGTTAATCCTGAATTTATAAATGAAATAAAACAGTTAGAGACCTAATGGAAAAAAATAAAGGAGTAGAACTGAGAAAATGTATTTTGATTTGCTGCCAAGCCTCATGATTTAATCACGTTATAATGAATCAAAAGTATAAACGTTAATACTTGTCAGATCTGTCCCTGTTGGAGGAAACGTAAGATATTGTGCAGATTATAAATCATTTGAATGCATTTCTTCATAGGTGCGTGATATTTACTCACAGCCCTTGTGACAGTAATGCCGTTTTTATGAAAAATGTTAACTTTTTATTATAAAATCCTGCAGATATGTATGAGGCTGCACAGTGGTGCAGATGGTAGCATTTACTGCAGTAAGAATGTCCTGGGTTTGATTCCAGCTGTGTGTTCTCCTCATGCATTGGTGGGTTTTCTCTGGGGACTCTCGTTTCTTCCTACAGACCAGGAAAACACTTTAGCTTGTTTGGTGACTCTAAATTGGCTTTAGATTTGTGTCAGTGGGTGATTGTTTCTATGTGGTGACCAGTTCAGATGTCCCCTTCCTCCTTCCTAATTATGCAACCATGCAAAGAATCAAAATGGTATAGAAAAGCCACTTTATTAGGTACACTTTGTCAGTACTGGGTTGGATTTGTCAGCTGCACATCCATAATGAGAATCTCCTGTTCCACCACATCCTAAAGGTTCTGGACTGGACTAGGATCTGGTGACTGTGTCACTGTGACCAGACTGTCAGTAACACGTAGGGATAAAGGAAGTTCATTCCAAAGTCGGGGTACAACAGCCTGGAAAGAGCGATCACCTCGACTTTTACATCTGGAACTTCTAGAAGGTTGGAGCATAAGGCTTTAACAGTTCAGTAACATAAGGAGGAGCTTGACCATGTAGAGCCCTGAAAGGTCTAGTCAGGATTCTAAAATGAATTCTAAAGTTAATGGGTAACCAGTGCAGAGACGTCAGAATAGGAGTGATGGGAGCTCTTCTGTTTGCTCCAGTTAGGAGCCTCGCTGCAGAGTTCTGGACCAACTGAAGGCGCTCAAGGGCTTTTTTGTTAAAACATGTGAAAAGTGTGTTACAGTAATCTAGACGGGAGGACATAAAGGCGTGGATACCTATTTCAAGTTCATGTTTTGACACCAACCGTCGCAGTTTGGAGATATTTCTCAAGTGATAAAAACAGTTTCTGACCAGCGTTTTTGAGTGGCCTTCAAGAGACATCGATTGGTCAAAGACAACACCCAAATTTCTCATGTTTGACTTGACAGCAGAAGCTAAATGACCAAGTTGTTGACTAATCAGAGGAGCCATGCTCTCAGGGGCAATGATCAGACATTCAGTCTTTTCAGAGTTTAACTGAAGGAAGTTATCTTCTAGCCAGCTAGTGATGGCTGATAGACACTCTAGCAGTTCAGCCAGTTTATGGAGCTCAGAATCCTTAAAGGAGCAGTACAGCTGAATATCATCTGCATATAGGTGATAGGAGACATCATGAAAAGCATCAATTATCTGTCCAAGAGGGTATATATATGATAAAAACAAGAGTGGTCCCTGTGCAGGTGGTTGGAGTCCAGTGGACTCATGGTCATGTTCTAGAAACCAGTTAGAGATGATCTAGCTTTGTGACATGGTGTAAGATCCTGCTGGAAATAGCCATCAGAAGATGGGTCCTCTGTGTGGGATGGACATGGTCTGCTACAAAGACAATTATGTTTTCTGTTGTGACATCTGTTGCCTTCTGCAGGCAGCACAACTGACAACATGCTTGTCTTGGATGAACAAGTGATGCAACCTAACGTTACAACATAACCCCCGCCTGAACAGAGAAGGCTGTTTTGTAAGAAGGTCAACAAAACAAAGATATAAAAAAAAAAAAATCCCTCAAAGCATTTTCAGCTTGACCATTTCCACAAACCTTCATTAATTTGATGCAAAACATATTTGAACACAATTTTTTGCTTGTCAGTTAGATGCAAAATATAGTTTTTCTCTTTTTTGTTGCAGCCGTCTTCAGTCAGGGTGATGAAACCACCACTGATTGCAAAACACAGCAGGTTTCAGTACATGGTGTTTCTGACAAGAGAAAAGGAGACAGCTAATTTCAGCGGACATGTCTGAAATGTCGTAATTGAGATTTTCAAACCCTTTCTCTGAGGATAACTTGGCAGGAGAGTCAAATAAAGGGTGAAAATTCATTTATCCTGTTTGTTGAAAAGTGAAGATGCTGTTTTTCCTCTGAATCCAGACCTCACTGTTCCTCATCCTGGTTACCCACACAAGCGTTTCACATATAGGTGTAATTGAAACGGATGGCTGCTGGATCAGAGAAAGGTCACTAATTGTCACCAGTCAAATGTGGTTATAATACAGCTCACTTAGGTCACAGTAAAAGCTTCGTGTAGACAGTGTCACCCACAGGTTAGGAGCCTGCTGCACTTATAGGACCTGCATTTCATGCTCCATTAATCCCGTGCCCAGAGTTCAACATCTCATACCAACTGAACGGAGTCCTGGAGAAGGAGAGGACAGCCGTCTGTTGGGTCCGCACCAGGTGTTCCGAGGGTCTCGCAGTGTTAAATGCTGCAGAAACTCAGCAAGACATGAGAAAAATGAGGTGACATGTTTAAATTTAATGAACATTTAACGGGCAAAGGACTGCAGGTTGCTGACAAAGTTCATGTTATGAATGTTTTTGCTTCTTGCAAATTCTTAAAAGTGCTTGATTCAAATCAGCAGCTGCAAAGATTTTCTTTTTCTCATCAGTTTGCTGTAGCTCCTTTGAGAAGTTGCGCATGGTAGTGAAATGTTTGCAGTTTTGTGGGTTTGATGGCTGCGTGACATGAAAGGTCTTAGGAAATCGAAAGTGACGACCCAGCATGGGACACGCATGGAAGTCACTTCTCAGAAATGTGACCTTTTTCTGGTTGTTAGGTCGGGGGTGGGCTGAAAAACAAGGAGGGAGGAGAGGGGAACAAACTGATTTGAAGGGAATTATCCAAAAGTGAATGTTGTAGTTGTAGCTCATAAAAGAACACCCCAGAAGGCATATCGCTTTAAAGGCACCCTCATGTTGGAAGGGGAACCAGTGGTGTGTTGGTGAGGCAAACTGGGAATGACTTCTGGTGTCTGCAACATGTGTGGAATTACCAGCGTGGTTCCACAAATGGTGCCTAACCAAATTTGGGATGTTTTTTGCTGCCAAAATGAATTTTTGTATGAAACTTCACCCTAAAACTTCCAAACTGGGGGCTAGTTTATCCCACTAACTTCACTCTGCTGGTGGTCAGCTGAAAAGTGAGAGAAACACTGGACCGATGTGATGGTTGATGTGTTTTTCAAACATTAATGTGCTGATAGAAACATAAAAATCCACATAAATGTGATGCAGTCAGTTGCTATAAAAAATTCAGCCACTAGAGGGGGAGCAATCATCAGAAATCTGAAGAGAACTCAGTCAGGTGGAGAGTAAATGAATCTGTGGTGAAAGTTCAAGCATTTTCTCCTACTTTAACCGACAAACATATAAAAATACTTGTTTCTATATATTTGTGATGTTTTGTTGTTGTGTTGCGTGATTGTGTGTCTTTGCGTGTGAGTGTGTGTGTGTGTGTAAGTAGTAGACTTTGGACACACTGCAGGGGGACTCCTGCATTGTCAGGGGGCCTCATGTGGCTCGTGTCTGGTCTCATCATCACCACCCCCCATCTACACCCCCACACACACACACACTCATGCACGCACACACACACACACGCACACACACACACACTTCATGCATCAGCCGCCGTCTGCCCAACAGGCCCTGTCTGCAGTTCCACCGGGGTCGAGAGAAGACTCTCCGTTCACACTTTACTCCACCTTTGTTGCTGATAATCTGCTGGTGGTTTTCCACTAAACACGTTTCATCTCTTTAACCTGCAAAAATAAAATCATGTAATGCTGCTTTTTAGTTTGTGTTTAACAGAAGAAGTCCTTAAATACCCACAATGTTCTGTTTCATTCCTAATCTAGCGTGTCATACTGTTGACACCACAGCTGGCTGTTACTAACACAAAGCAGCTCTTTGGCCCTGGTGTACTTTTGAACTTCTCAGGACTTCCACCGTTCTCATAAACTCATCAAGTTCTCAACTCTAATTACTTCAGACAGGAAGTGCTGATGGACAGACACTCTGTGCTTTTTTATTGGTAAACTCTTAGAAAAGAGCCTTGGCATTAAAAATATGAAATGTTCTAAATTTTTACAGAATTTCAAGGCCTGCTTTACAAAGACGTGTGGAAGAAAATCTGAAATCAAGGTTCTTGAGTCTGCTCAAACTCAATTAGTCAAAAATCGTGTCCCTGAAGAAATCAGAAATCATGTTATTTACAATTTAACAAGCTGCTTATAAAGAAGATGTGATCTAATGCACACGCCAAATATTCTAGGGATGGGAATTTAACGTGTTAATTATGATTTATAATTAGAAAAAAATTGTTTGCCCAATGACTGCTGGAGATAGGCACCAGCCCCCCGCAACCCTGCTCGGATAAGTGGTTACAGAAAATGGATGGATGGATGGAATTAGAAAAAAATAATGCATTAATAAAAATGAACGCATTGGGGCCACCAATTGGGGGAAGTAGAAGTTTAGCAGCAAAATCCATGCCCTAAATATAACTGAATATCTTCAAGCTGCACCTCTATTTCAGAACCTTGGCTACAAGACCATGCAAGCCTTTTTTACGGGCTCCTAACAAAACTAAAATCAAATGAGTTATGGGAAATCCCTTTTCATGACTCTAACCCTCTGCCTCAAGTTTTTCAATTAAAAAAATTGCTTTGGGGCAAATTTTTTTGAACAATTAAAATGCGATTAATCAAGATTAATTAATTACAAAACCTCTAATTAATTAGATTAAATGTTTTAATCAAGTCCCACCCTTTATATATATATATATATATATATATATATATATATATATGTATATATATTAGGGCTGTCAAAATTAGCGCGTTTTTAATGCGTTAATGCAAAGCCCCCTTAACGGCATTAATTTTTTTAACGCGCAATTAACGTGCAGGCTTCCGTAGTTTTGTTTTGGCCCTCCTCGCACCATTGGCCAGCGGCAAATTTCCTTTGAATCACGTGTAAAAATGTATTAAACCCTCAAGTCAATTTCTTTTTAGGATTTCCACGGCTGGATTTTTAAGATAAAAACAGCGTTTTTAAATCGCGCGGGGACCTACGCCTACCAGGCTTTCTGTATGAGCGTAAAGCCGGCGATGACGTAACCGCTCAGAAAGCGAGTGTAGACAGTGTGTAGAAAGTGACCCGCAGCTCGGTATTTTTCTCTGGATTACGACGAGGCGGATAAACAGACGAGTTCAACTGAACATAATCGGTGGCGAAACGGAGGAGGAGGGTACAGTTTGTTTACTTTTATTGAGTATTTAATTTCTGTGTTCGAAGCGCTGCAACCAACCGGGACCTCTCAGCTAAGGTCTCAGCTGATGAGATACCATCATTCTGTCCCAATATAATTCAATAATCTACAGAAAATTTTAGAAAATGTGCTCCCCTTTTTACTGCTGGAAAGAATCCGGGAAAATTAATTGATAGCTTACCAGAATAACTTTGTGTGTGTGTGTGCACGTGTGCTTGTGTGTGTGTGTGTGTGTGTGTGTGTGCGTGCGTGTGTGTGTGTGTGGGCCACAGTTCAGCAACATCAGCTGATTTGAGTTTGGCCCCTGTTGCATTATTTTTGTCTGAGTTCAATTGATTAAGAAAGCAAAAAAAACAAAAAAAAAAACCAGAAGTGTTGCCTTATATTTTTGTTAAAAATAATAAGATATATTTAAAATGTGCTAAATAGGCAGAGTCCTAGTTCTTTATCACACTCCTCCCTTTGTCCTTGTTTTAGTACCATGTATTGATTTTGTGAGTCCTTATGGTGGAACCATATAAGTTGTTATTGTGTGGGAAGTAATGCCTAATTGCACTTTTGAATATTTTGTTTTCTGAGGAGGATACTGGAGTGTAATTATCATGTTTGTTTGGTACAGTTATAATAAACATATTTTCTTAAAAAAGTACATTTGTCCACTCCATAGTTGAAATAAGAAAAATTTGAATAAGAAAAAAAATTGCGATTAATCGTGAGTTAACTATGGACACTCATGCGATTAATCGCGATTAAAAAATGTAATCGATTGACAGCCCTTATATATATATATATATATATATATATATATATATATAGCTATGAAGATTAATTTTTATTTTTTAAAACAGGCATCCTCCTATTCTGTATAGGAAAGAAAACACATGACCTTCATAAGGGGAACTTCCTTTTAAACATGTGAAATGCATCTATTACACATGTTTATCTTGTGAATTTGGAGCCAACAGCACATGAATTTTACATGTGGGAAAGTTATTTAGACTCTATAATGGTCACTCCTAATATGTATACATCTGTAACATACTACTACAGCTGTCATCACCTTCCAATACATGTGCAATACTTACTACTACTACTACTGTTATTATGTACAATAATTATCAAACTCACAATTCAATACTTTTTAATTCAAGATATTTACTTAAATCCTTTTGTGTGATTTTGTTGTGTACTACTTGTATTTTACTTTACTTCATCTTACTTTACTTTACTGTACTTGTGCTGTTGCAATACTGCAATTTACCCACTGAGGGACAAATAAATGTATTCTTATTCTTATCTTTTCCAATTTTAAATAAACATGTTTGAAATGTGGTTTTGGATGATTAATGACTTCAACACAACCATGATTTTTTTTCTGCAGACATGATTCGTTGCAGCAGTTTGATAAAACCTGTTCATTAAATCATCACACCAAGAGATTCACTGACACGATCGGTGACTGTAGATGCAAAAACCTTCAGTTAGTTCAACATGAAGTCAGTTAGACAGGAAGTGACATAAACACAATGTTGAGCTTTTCTAAGTTTATTTTGAAAATCTTCAAAAAGCAGCATAATCAGGATGTGCATTTAAATCATATTTAAAGCTCTGAACTCTGACCTTTACTTTAGTTATTAAACATGAAATGTTTTTTTTATCATTATTCCTCTTTTTTTGATGTTACTTCATGAAGAAAACCTTTTTCTGTGGTGAGTTTCTCAGGATGTCTTTGCACCGCTGCTGCAGGTTTTCAGGTCATCTGAGGCGCTGTGCATATTTTGGATGTCATCTCGGCAGTTGTTTTATTGTTTTATTGCACGGACTAATTATTTCCGCGGCTCTCCTCATTGGGGAGCAGACTGACAGTTGCCATCATCGGAGTGATCAGTCTGTTTAGCGGACTGGGCCAGGGCTATTTGATGTATATTAACAATAATTGGTGCCACCGCCACTGAGATGTTTAGTAAACCTTTGTGTTATTTTCCAGGAGGATGCCCATGAGGAATCTTCAAGCCGCTGCTCGGTCTACAGAGACGCCTTCGGAGTCGGGACAGATGGGAGGACTGCTGCAGATCAGCAGACGCCGCCACCAAATCACGATTACAGCCTTTTAATGGAACTCAGTGTTTCTTAATGTCTCCTCTGATCAACAGAAAGACTGAAATCCATTTCATCTGTACGAGTTCTGCAACGTCAACCAGTGCAAACCAAATCAAAAGAATGTGTGATTACACCGCTTTGGGAGGTCATTTTAATAATGAAAATCGACTTATTGTGCAAATATGAAGCAATAATTATTAACACATTTGGTTTGACTGGATTCCTTGCAAAACAAGTGGATTATTAATTAGAAAACTCTGTTTTTCATATGAAAAATGATCTTTTTCTTGCACGTAGAAGCAAAAAAGATGCATCTTGAGTTTATTAGAAGCAAAAGTTAGATTTTTTTCCTGTGTCACACTTTGTCGCTCCATTTAGGAGACAAGATGTAGTTTAAAAGTTCTGTTTGATTCTACAAAATGTGGGTTTTTCTCACACTTTCTGGCAAAAACAACAAGGTGGCAGCGTCTCAACTTCCAGCATGTAGCAGCGACTCCAGCAGGTTTTTTTTTTTTTTTGGTTTGTTTTTGCATCTGCCAGGTTCTACAAGTGAATGAGAGGCAGATGTGTGGTGACAGCACTACACTCATTAGGCCGAATCAGTGTCACACTGTGACAACTGGCCAACTTGAGGCTTTGCTCGTCAGTCAGCTCTCACTCTGCTCAGTGAAGAGGAGCCCGGACTCCTTGGCACCTCATTTAATGATAACTGTTCTTTCTGGTTCCTCTCTTTTTTGCCTAAAACGACGTAAATCACCTAAATGCACCATTTCTTTCTTTAACTTTTTACTAAAACTCCCTCCTGACTCCTTTTTCCTTCCCAGTGGAATTTTAGCAACCGCTGCTCCTGAATCCCAGCTGTGTGGCCAGTTCCGGCCCCTCTGGGTCCACGTCCTATGGCTGAAGTTGTGATATCTATTTCAGTCTGCTCAGAACCAGACAGGCTGCCACTGTGGCTCCAGAGAATTCCCCGTCCAGTGATTACTGAAGGTTTCACTACGCTCATATGCTTTAGTATCTCCTGTGTCCAAACTCTTTAGCATCTGATGGGTCGCTCTAAGCCATTAGGGCCAGTTTGCAATTATAGATGTGTGGCTGCTGGACGCTGAAACAGATGTGCTTTGATCTATTTATGGTAGAATGGAGTGTGTGTGTGTGTGTGTGTGTGTGTGTGTGTGTGTGTGTGTGTGTGTGTGTGTGTGTGTGTGTGTGTGTGTGTGCGTGTGCGTGTGTGTGTCTGCGTGTGTGTGTGTGTGGGGGGGGGGGTCACAACATCTTACTTGCATGCATGGGTCAGCTCATGAAGCCCTTTCAGTTCCATTGACATGCACTCTGCAAAACTTTAGCGATGATTAGGCATTGAGACAACAGTTGGCAGCTGCTATGTGAGCAGTGTGTGTGTGTGTGTGTGTTGTGTTGTGTGTTCTATATATGAGTTTCTGCCTTTAATCTCCATGTGTCAGCCACGAGCGAGCATGTGCGGAGGTGAGAACTCGTTGGATGGAAATTAAGACAACCCTGCATGTTCCGCTAAAGAAAAGGGAACCAACTGGAAGCCCCATCTGGTTAAGCATCCAAATTCACCAAAGGGCAAAATAGTTAGTGTTGCACTACATTTTTAACACCTTGTCCGCTTATTTTTTCCTCTCATTTTCTCTCCTCAGACCAAAGTGCTTTGGGTGGTGAAAAATGGAAAACAAATGTTCTGTTGACAGCTTTCTTATGCCCAAGGTGTCTTAGTATTTATATCATAAATGTGCCAACACATTCTGGTTTTACAGGCTGACCATCGCTTCGGGGGGAGCCAAAGAGGGGCACGAAAGGGGGTGGAGGGAGATCCTCTTGCTGATTGTGGTAATTACTAGATCAGTGATGAATAGGCTTTGATAAGCTTGTGACAACTACTAATGAAATTCTTCTTCTTTAAACTATTCAGCTTTACAGAGCTGGAAATGCAAAAGCTGGAGTTCAGACCTGATAACATCCTCGTAAAACTCTGTCTCACATTTGTTTCTCTTTATCAACACTTGTCATCACTTGGCTTGTGTTGAAAATTCACGGGTCACTCACACGGCATTTAGTGCTCCTCTCCCGTGCTCTGCTCGCCCATGCTAACCAGTCAGTTGTGACCACTTTTCACAGCTGCAGCAGCACCTCGGGTGAACTGTGATTTCATGATAATGTGGTATCAGTGGCAAGTCAGGTGGGAAATTGGTACCAACATGAATAATGAATGGACTCGTATCGCTCCATAAATCAGTTGAGAAGGACAACATGTGGACATGAGTGTATTCCAGCCGCCGGGTTTTGGTGTTAAATAAAGGTCTGGCATTTATTAAAGGAATACACATCACTGCATCTCATGCTACTGTGTTGAACAAAGATCATCTTTGGTTGAGAATTGGAAGAGTTAGCGCTGTTTTGGTCAGATCATTGCAATCTCATGCATATTTTAGCTCAATCGCAACTAAACTGATTGCATTTGTCATTTTTATGTAAAAGTGGGAGGAGTTTCAGCTGCAACATCAAATTTCTGACTTTAAAATTGACTGAAGCAAATTTTGTGTTAGCATTAGCAAAGTTTGGCTGGCTGTGGCTGCCATCTTGAATTGGGTTGACTCCAAAGGTTAACCCGATTAATTTTTAGTGATTCCAAAAGTTTCATTGAAATCTAACAAACAACATTAGGTTTTGGCAAAATTGCAAACAACAAACGACCGTGAGCCAATGAAGGGCCGATAGGACCGGTGAAATATGGTCGTGCTTACGAGTATTAGTTAAAAGACATACCGCAGCATTCTGAACCAGCTGCAGGCATGAAATCAAAGACTGGCTGATGCCCACATACAGGGTATTACAGTAGTCCAGTCTAATTGTCACAAAAGCATGGATAAGAATTTTAAAAAGATGTCGCGATAAGGATGTTTTTATCTTTGCTAGCTGTCTCAGGTGAAAAAAGCTAGCATTCACAACGGAGTTTATGTGTTTATCAAAACAGAAACGCCTATCCACTTTCACACCAAGATTAGAGACAGTGGGCTTAAGAAACTGGGTTAATGGTTGCAAATCCAAACAGTAAGCGCCACCTGAGTGTCTAGGGCCAATTTATAAAACCTCAGTTTTTGTTTCACTGAAATACAGAAAGTTTGCAGATATCCATGAATAACTGCGGCTATACAATCCAATTATTTTGCTGCACAGAATTTTTTCTCACGGCTAAGGGGCCCATAGATTTGGCTATCATCTGCATAGAGGTGAAAAGGCACCCCAAACCGTCGAAAAACAGACCCCCAGGGGAAGCAGGTACAAGGTGAACAACAGTGGACCCCTGTGGAACACCACATGTCAAGCTCATAATCTGTAAAACTGACTGAGTTTTTTCTTTTTGTTTGCTAATGTAGGTTGATTACTCTAAAAGTTTCATTCAAATCCATCCAAGTGGTCCATGACATATTTTACTCACACAAAACACAGGCAGTAATGATATCAGCCATACAGCCTCAGCAGCTGTATCCTGTGTGTTTGAGCATGCCACGATACTACATCCTCTCCCACAGACAGGGAGCACAGAGGAAGCCTATCACTGACATCGTGCTTTAAGCAGGTCTGTCCTGAGGTGAACCATGTGTGCACAGCTTTAGGTCCTCTCTGACGAAGGTGCTTCTCATGCTGCAACTGTTGTGTTGCAAAGGCACAATCCCACCGACTTTGTTCAGCGTCAGTGCACGGAAAAAGAGAATTTTTTTCATATATCCAGAAAATTGTCCTCACAGTCAATGCTCTAAAAGGTTATTTCTTATTCATTTATTTATTTTGCCAAATTACACACATAACCATTTAAATATATTGGAAAAAATGTAACCCCCCCCACCCCCAACAAGATGGCCAAGAAGTTTATTTTCTGAGTTCTGGCTGGTTCTGCTCATTAATTTAGTTAAATGAAGTGAGAGAGGAAGAATCAGAGTGAAAAAAGCTTCCAAAAGCATTTCCTGTGATTTTTTTTCTTTTGCCTGCAGCGATGTCAAAGCCTCCATTTCTTCCTCCTTGCCTTTTTCCCTCAAATCCTTTTCTACATTTTATTTTTGTAGCTTGTTAAACATCGTCACCTTCTCTCTGCCTGCTGATTGTCGTGTCAGTGAGATGGTCGTGGACTGGGTCGAGGGGCGCAGTCTGGTCTTGTCCACCGGTTTTAGGCTGTGAAGGCTAATGCCTCCTGACACACTCAGCTCCATCAGGCCTGGCAGCATCATTTTAGTAATGCAGAAGTCATCAAGGGTCTTGGATTGCGTGAGGGCTCTCATCTGGAAACCAAAAACAACCTTAACTCCAATGAAATCCTGTTGATGACTACAAAATTAACGAATGGACTGAGCTGTTGCTTTGTCTCGTTTGATTAAACCAAAGCCAAGATGTTTTGAGAGACAGTGTTTAATAACCTTAATCCTAGTTTTTGTACCTTTCTGAATGAGTTTTTGCAGTTTCATCCAAAAGGCCAAAGTTTAACCGGGATTGCTGAGCCTCTTAGCTGGTACGCTGGTCTTTTCCAACCACACTCCACTTCATATTTATGGGCATTCGGCTGAATTGTTGCTTAACCTGTGCAGTGACCCTGCCACTTGCTATCTGCACCCGTCCACCTCAGATCCACCGCTACACTGTTCCCCTTGTGGGCACGAGTTTAGCTGTGCGTCCACCACAGCCACAGTCTTGCAAAGGGAAATCCATGAATTTCGTGTGAGGGCAGAAAAAAAGTCAGCACCAGTGCTTACTCATCTGTTAAAAGCGGAGTGATCTGCAAAGTTTGTATGAGAGGGTTTTTGACGGTGCCCTGCTGCTTTGTCAGTGCAGCACATGCTGCAGGCACTGGCATCCCCTATTGCCTTCCAGGTCATTGGCCAGGCTCAGCAGGGGGCGGGCTTCTAGCCCCATGAATCGTCCCTGATTCACAGCTGGATCCGTAACAAGGTATCATAGCAAATGAGTCGGTAAAACATCACTGGTCCAAAGAGCATGAAAAATCGTCATGATATCATTTGTAATTCTCCATTCGGGTCGCCGTTTTAGTAGAGAGAGACCGAAAATGAGAAGTAATGATAGAGTTTTATTCCTCTCCACTATCTGCACCCAGCTCTACCCACCCGCCTGACCCCAAACTGGTGCCTGAGGGGGGTGGGAGGGGGCGATCCAATCTAATGGAAAGAGGCCATAATTAAACATCTCGTGATTCCCGGGCAAGTGGCTTTTAGGTGTTGGCTCTTTAACATGAGAGCTTTATGACACACTGTCCAGTTCTCCGGCGTGGTCTTTGCTGCTCATTACACATGACTCATGAGTGGTCGTGATGTGTCAGACTGGGCCCATCCCGGTGAGCCGTGGTGATAATAGTGATGTTTGGAAAGGTTGTCGGGGGTAAATTAGGAGGAGTTAGTCAAATATCGTCATGTCAAGGGAATGCTGTGGCTGCCGGACTCAGGCTTTTAACTTTTCCATCAAAAAAGCTAAAAATATAAATCATTTTTCACAGTCTCATTTCATTCATTTTATTGAACCTTTATTTAGTTTTGTTTATTTAGTATTTAATTAAATACATTTTTCTAATTTTATTTTTGGTTTGTTTTAAATTTAGAAAATTACAATAAATTTTTAAAAAATAAATATATTTTTCCTGGGATGGAAGAGGTTGTTTAAAATCTTTGAAAAATTGTATAAAAATGTATTTTATGTATATATATATATATATTTACTATTGATAATAATCAATATCCTCTCATTTAATATAATTTTCAATGTTAAGTAAATTATTAAATGAATAAGTCAATTTGATATAATATGTTATATTAGGCAAATATGAAGTAATATTTGCCTAATAGCTATTTAAAAGAAAATATTTGTGATATTATAAAAACATTAACTGTCTTATGTAATGAAATAAGATCTTTAGAGGCATGTGATCTTTAATCTTTTCATGTTTGGGGTATTGTGAGGCTATTTGATGGATGCAAAGAATGGACAAACATCAGCTCCCTCTAAAACCACAATGGAGACCTTGGATCTAAATGTCATGGTTTCATAACGGATACACTGACATTTGTGTGATGGGATTTAGCCATGGGTTAATATAGCCATTGCTGGCACACCACATTGATGTCCATCTCACTTGGGCTGTGAAGTCTATCTCACCACTTTTTTATGTGCCCTCACAGAGGTTCCTTTCAAAGGGCTGGACTGGCTTCTGCGCTGGTTTAAACCAATTATTTTATCAGGAAATAAAAAAAAGCTGTTTGATATGTAGGTTTGTTTTATATGATGTTAATGTGCCTCAGGAGCTGTTCAGATCATTCTTTTGTTTTTTTATTTTTGGAGGGGTGACGGGGTTGGGGTGAGCTGCCGGGGGAAGGCAGGCGATCAGCATCAAAATCAGAGCCATGTAAATCTAATCAATTATACCGTTTTTTCAGATAAAATGTTGGTAAATCAAAACACATTTTCCAAAAGTCACAGTATAATGAGAAATTTAAATTGGAAACAGAAACCATTTGTTTATTATAAATGCCAGGGTGAGGTGGTGTCTTGCCATCCATAAATTTTGTTATCCTTTCATATTCTTTTTATCTCTGACTACAGCTTTGGCACTCGTTCAAGATTTTAATGAACCCAGACTTCTGAAGCATCAAGGCCTGGTGATGCATTGTACATTTGGATTGAGGGGGGGCACAGAGGACAAAGGCAAAAAGCTTTCTCTTTTGACATAATATTTTATATTCTGGGTGGGTCATTAGGTGAATGCAGCATTCAACAACATAACAGAATGACAAGAACAAACATGTATTAAGCATATATCTCAAATTAACTGGCAGACTGACGAGTCTGTGAACAGGTTTGTGTGTGTGTGTGTGTGTGTGTGTTGACTTGAATCAAAAAATTATTTTCTGTGCTTCACGAGGACACAGAGAACCCCCCTGCTCCGGCGCGACCTGGTGTCGGCTGCTTTCTTGGGCTCAGAGGTTCCTAGGGGAGACCAGAATGGAAGTTGAGCATCTCGCTGTGATCCAAAGAAAGTGTGCCAAATGCTATCAAAACTGGATTAGTAGACAACAATTGTGTTCGATGAACAGAAGGGGGAGGACAAGAAGTAGTTTCCAAGTAACCCATGGATGGAATTTTCCTACTTCATTGCTTTTTTTCCTTTCCATCTCATGCAAGAATGGATTTGCACATATTCTCACTTTTTTAGATGTGAAATCTGTCCTCAAGGACGAAAAGATTTCTAACATGAAATCTATTTTTAGATTTACTGGAAAAGAAAATCTAAATCTGAGTGAAATGGGTGTAGTGCCCTTGGATGATCTGTAAATGTCATAACAGAAATGATCACCTATTTGGAGTAAAAGAACATCCTTGTGACGTGTGAGTGATAATAAAGATTTTTATTTATGTATTTTCCTTTTCAACATGATAAAAGACGACAAACATAAACATCCAAAAGTGCACTTGGAGTGGGTGTCGGATAAAATTACACTGTAATATTGGTAATTTTTAAATTATTTTTTTAAAGTATTGATATTATAAATATCAACATTTTCAACAGGTGTTTTCTCACATTGTTGCATAAAGACTATTTAAAAACAGAAGTTTGACTGGTAGCCTATGTGCATCAGTTTAACCTTTAACATTAAAAGGCATCGTTTAATTTTCTCCTCATTAAAAATGACTACTTTAACCAATTTACTGTCAGACCAGCACACAAAATAAATAAAATAATAATAATAAATAAATAAATAATTCGTAATACGGAAGAGGATTAGGGCCACTGAAATAAAAAGAAAAAGAATTCTGATTTTAATCTCAGAATTCTGACTTTTTTTCAAATTCTGCGATTAAAGTCAGAATTTCTTTTTTTTTTTTCAGTGGCCCTAATCCTCTTCCGTACACACACACACACACGCGCACGCACGCACACACACACACACATGCACACACACATACACACACACATACACACACGCACACACACACATGCGCACGCACGCACACACACACACACACACGCAGGGGCGGCGTTACCATTAGGCAAAGGTAGGCGATTGCCTTGGGCCTCAAAAATTTAAGGGCCCCGTGATGAACACTTAACTAATATGTTTAAGGTATTTTTCCCCTCTGAAATGAATTAACCCCGTCATTCTAAAAAATACACTGTATGACTTGGCACGAGACTGCTTTATGTGAAAGTGTTTCAATGTCCCCCCTGTTGTCCAGCTACAATGGACTGTTCCATCTATGACGTGTCACGTATCAGCGGAGCTGCGGAAGCGACTAATAGAAGAGGAAGTTTGTTGTCTGAGGAGAAGAAAATGAAGCGAAGTTATCCAAGTGGGTCTGAAAAACGTAAGAAGCAGGAAGAAAGCAAAAAATTTGTGTCAACCCTGCCAAAGGTCACAGATTTTTTTACGGTGCTACAGCAGAATAACACCAATGAAAGTCGCAAATTTAATGCGGAAAATGAACAAGAAGCTGCCGCTAGCATTAGAGCTAGCAATGCTAACGCTTTTAGCGAAGTGGAGGAGCCTGTTGCTGGAAGCTCAAGCTGTGTTGATGGGGATAAAAGGACCTCTCAGCAACTCGTGAGTACCAGTCATCCTACTAACCAGTGTGTTATACTCGAAGACGACCCAGCACTCTGGCCAAAGGAGCTGACAGACAAAGAGCGCTGCTCAATAGTGCAAAAAGGACCAGTTAAAGTGAAGGACAGAAGTTTTCCCAAAAATCAAGAGGGGCGCAGATTCACAGTTTCAAACTATTACCTACAAATGAGGAATGGAGAAAAGATTGCCAGGTCCTGGCTAATGTACAGTGAAAGCAAGGACTGTGTAATGTGTTTTTGTTGCCGCTTGTTCGGAGACAGAGACAAAATCACTCAATTAAGTGGGGATGGTTTCAATAACTGGAAAAATCTTGCAGCCCATTTGAAACAGCATGAAAGATCTACTGAACATGTCACAAACATGCAAACCTGGCACACACTGTTACAGAAACTACAAACAAACACAGCTATAGATCAGGTGAGCCACGATCTAATTGCTTTTGAAGTCAATCGCTGGAAAGAGATTTTAAGACGATTACTTGCTATTGTGAATCATCTAGCAGAACGCAATCTTGCCTTTCGTGGACATTCAGAAAAGTTGTTTGAGTCTGGAAATGGAAATTTCCTTGGGCAAGTGGAACTGATGGCTCAGTTTGACCCTGTCATGCAAGAGCATTTGAGACGAATACAGACAAAGGAGATCAGTGACAGCTACTTAAGCAAGGACATTCAAAATGAGCTTATTTCCCTTGTTGCAAAGTGCACAACCGATGCAGTTGTAGAGAGAATAAAAAGAGCCAAATATTATGCAGTAATTATGGACTGCACCCCAGACCTCAGTCACAAAGAGCAACTGTCAGTGGTGCTACGAATTGTAAACTGTGAGATCTCGAAAGGTGTCTCTATTCATGAGCACTTCGTTGGTTTTCTTCAGGCACACGATACAACTGGAAAAGGTTTATGCGAGTCATTTTTAGGCCATCTAGAAATGCTAGACTTAGATCTATCCAACTGCCGAGGACAGTCATATGATAATGGAAGTAATATGCAGGGGAAAAAGCAGGGAGTCCAGAAGAGAGTACTGGAACTAAACAGCAAAGCATTATGTGTCCCATGTGGAAGTCACACATTGAACCTTGTTATTGGTGATGCAGCCAAGTCATCTCTGACATCCATCAGCTTCTTTGGTCTATTACAGCGGCTTTACACTCTGTTCAGCTCCTCTGTTCATCGTTGGACCATTCTGAGGGAACACGTCAAGGACCTTTCAGTGAAGGCGTTATCAACAACAAGGTGGGAGTGTCGGGTTGAAGCTGTTAAGGCTGTTCGCTACCAGCTACCTGAAATCCTGCAGGCACTGACTGCTCTTATGGAGTATGCAACAGAAAAACGGGATGCTGAAGTTGTTTCAGCAGCTGGAAGCATCTATCAAGAGATGAAGAGATGGCCTTTTCTGGTGAGTACCACTGTGTGGTACAATGTTTTGTTTCAGATAAATAAAGCAAGCAAGATCTTACAGAGCCCCAAAGTTTCAGTGGAGACAATAAGGAATGAAATCACAGTAGTGACAGATTTCCTACAGGATTTCAGAGAATGTGGATTCAACTCTGCTAAAATAGATGCCAGGGAGATTGCAGAGAGGATTGAAGTGGAGATGAACTGGCCAGAGGTGCGTCAGAGAACTAAAAAAAGACAGTTTGAGTATGAGGGAAGAGAGCAAACCCGGCTAACTGCTGAAGAGCACTTCAGAACAGAGTTTTTCCTGCATCTTGTAGATACAGCACTTGTCACTTTAAAGGAGAGATTTTCACACATGGAAACCTTCTATGAGTTGTATGGGTTTCTCTACTCCACTGAGACAATGAGAAAAACAGTGCAAGCAGGGAGACTGGATGAATGCTGCCAAAGACTGGAGCAAGCAATGCATGATGTTGATGCAGAGGACCTAAAGCTCGAGATACAGAGCGCAGTTAGATCCTACCCCAAACATATCTCATCACCATGTGAAGCGCTTGATTACATATATAAGGAGAATATCCTTGACATCTATCCAAATCTGAGTATAGCTCTTAGACTTCTACTTACTCTCCCTGTGACAGTGGCTTCAGGTGAGAGAAGTTTCTCTGCTCTAAAACTTATCAAAACATACCTCAGATCAACTATGTCACAAGACAGGCTGTCTGCACTTGCTGTTATCTCCATTGAGCGTGATGTCAGGAAATCACTGGATATGGAATCGGTGATGACACGATTTGCGGAGGCCAAAGCTCGCAAAGTCAGATTTTAGAATGGCTCTGACATAAAAATATACTAAGGAAAGACAGAAAACATGGAAATAAGAGCAAAAGGAGATTTAAAGAGACAAAGGGATGAGAGAAAAAACAAACAAACTACAAACCTCAGAAACAGGAGAAGGAGAGAAGCAAGATGATTAAAGGAGCAGATGAGGAGGAGGAGAGAAAGAAACAAACTACAAACCTCAAGAAACAGGGAAAGGAGAGAAGCAAGATGATTAAAGGAGCAGATGAGGAGGAGGAGAGAAAGAAACAATCTACAAACCTCAAACAGGTAAAGGAGAGAAGCAAGATGATTAAAGGAGCAGATGAGGAGGAGAGAAAGAAACAAACTACAAACCTCAAGAAACAGGGAAAGGAGAGAAGCAAGATGATTAAAGGAGCAGATGAGGAGGAGGAGAGAAAGAAACAAACTACAAACCTCAAACAGGTAAAGGAGAGAAGCAAGATGATTAAAGGAGAAGATGAGGAGGAGAGAAAGAAACAAACTACAAACCTCAAGAAGCAGGGAAAGGAGAGAAGCAAGATGATTAAAGGAGCAGATGAGGAGGAGGAGAGAAAGAAACAATCTACAAACCACAAACAGGAAAAGGAGAGAAGCAAGATGATTAAAGGAGCAGATGAGGAGGAGAGAAAGAAACAAACTACAAACCTCAAGAAACAGGGAAAGGAGAGAAGAAAGATGATTAAAGGAGCAGATGAGGAGGAGGAGAGAAAGAAACAAACTACAAACCTCAAACAGGTAAAGGAGAGAAGCAAGATGATTAAAGGAGCAGATGAGGAGGAGAGAAAGAAACAAACTACAAACCTCAAGAAACAGGGAAAGGAGAGAAGCAAGATGATTAAAGGAGCAGATGAGGAGGAGGAGAGAAAGAAACAAACTACAAACCTCAA
>SSNS01000011.1:844578-964578 GCA_006937985.1 Aphyosemion australe | reverse complement strand
TCCACACACTAGATGTCGCTTTGGTGTTTGTGTTCCATATTCCACCTTTAAGGTGATACAAGTTTTGGGGTGGGATGTTAATTTCTATTCAAATGTCCTCATAGTTTTAATTAGCCTTTTGCCAGCCCCGCCCCCAGAACGGCTATTGTCCAATCACACATCATAGCAACCGACATCTCCAAACAAAATGATGAAGCTAAGCCTAATTTATAAGCATTAGCCTCGATAGTAGTCGTGTCTCCTTCGTTTCCCTTCAGAACCTCCTCATCGAGCTCAACCAGCCACAGCCAAGCATGAGTGCTCCCCCCGCCCGTGGCTGGGTGGAGGTCCGCCTCCCAGACTATCCAAGACCCTTTATAAGACACACCGTGCCGGCAAATCAGCGTAATATTACCGCAACGTGTTTCTTATGAACGCACCATGGCTGCATCACGTTGCGGGAATTTTGCGGCATTCGTGCCGCCACGCTTCATAGTAATATTGCGGCAAAATTGTGGCCTCGCCGGTCTTATAAACGCACATTAAGCCTTGGCGCCACAGAGGGAGGTGTCATGACCAAGTGATGAATTAATGCCGAGCTCCGGCCGGGAACTATATTGAAAATGAAAGTAAACACGGGCTTAAGTTTCTTTTTGTTAACAGAACCAGCTGAGATGATGAACTGGAGCGATGCAGAGCACTGGGAGCTTTTAGAGCTGCCTGCAGCTCAGATCATCTGACAGCCATCTGACAGCTCACAGGAGTACCGCATCGCCGCCACCGCTCACCGATCCATGCGTCCCCGGACGCGCCTTCTCCCAAACTCCCAACTCCTTGTTCCCTGCTAGGCTTCGCTCAGTGGAGCCGACGCTAATATATCCCTCCACTGATACTGTAACCCTTTTGCCTCGATCTGGATGATATTGAGGAGGAATTGCTCCAAAAAATGTCGCTGACACGCATCTGTCTACTTCTTTCCATCGCGGAAATCTGCAGAGCTGCAGTATTTGATCCACTTATTGTCGGACTTGGCAACAGTAACTAAGGGGGGCGGGGCTTGGCGAAAGGTCAATTGTCTACCAGTGTAATATTTTCTTTACAGTTGAGCACACTTTTCAAAACACATTTTTTAAAATGTAAGAATATGAAAAAGTTTGACAGCTATAAAAAACCGTTTCATGCCAATTTTAAAATATATTTTACATTTTTAGAATGAGTTTCTGTGGACACTACTAATGTCTTATTTATTACATAGCTTTTAAAGCAACTTCAGTTTGAAGTGATGAAGATGATCTCTAATTAAACAAATGAACTAACATTTAGTCCCAAAGTGGATTTCTGCTCTAAACAGCTCTAATGTCAAATCATTATAGTCATTCATGCAAATTAGTATTTACCTTATTTTAAACCTTGACACAGCTGTCAGATTCACATTTCATCATTATTATTCCAGCAGAAAATTGTAATTTTGAGCTGAAATGTTAAAGATATTCAGCTAATCTAGGTGATAATACAGCTCTTATACGCTTGTAGGAATCTGTGTTTTTCCAAACTGAGGCCATTCAAAGAGCTATCTGCATGCCAGAAATCGTTCATAACCCTAAGCTTTTCCATGGAAAACACTTCCTGGTATGAAAACCCTAGCTATATCATAGACGTTTGTGTGAATGTGAGAAATGTGTTGCACCAGATACATGATGTGTTAGTTAGTCAGATAAAAGCACATTTATTCTAAAAGCACTGCTCTTAGAGGCTGACATTTGGAGCTAATCCCCTGCAGACTTAATCACAGTAAATTCATGGTAAATCATGGCTGATGGTGGTAATCACTACTGCTGTGAGAGACAACTTAAGGGTTAGGAGCCCTGTGCACAAATCTCTCCGCATCTGTCAAAATTCGCAGATCTGAGCTGATAGAATTACTTTTACACGTATATATATATATATATATATATATATATATATATATATATATATATATATATATATATATATATATATATATATAATAAAAAATAGATATATAATTGTTATTATTACCTTTCTTCTTTTTCTAAGTGTTTGGGCTGCTGTAATGAGAAAATTTCCCCACTGTGGGATTAATAAAGTCCATTCTATTCTATTCTATTCTATTCTATTCTATTCTATTCTATTCTATTCTATTCTATTCTATTCTATTCTATTCATGTCTTTGAACAGAAAGTCTTGCTCCTGCCAGTCTTCTGTTTACTTTACCACGTGCTTGTACACACTCAAACCCCGCCTATCTCTTTGTTCTGGCCAATCATGGAGCTACAGGGACACGTGGGACCCACTAAGGAAACCAATCGCTGCATTCTCTTTGGCTCGTCACCAGAAAACATGGCTGCGCACATGAGCAGAGCTGTAGGACGGCTCCTTCCACAGTAAGTCAGTCTTTTATTTATTGTAACATTTTTCTGCGTGCATTTCCTCTTTCACTCGCTGCAGACACAGCTCTGCAACATTTCTGAGTATTCTTACAACCTTTATTACGGCAGCTTTCGGTCATCAATGCCTTATTGTTTTAGTCTGAAAGCTCACCTTTTCCTTTATTATAGTTTATGTTATTAAAAATAATTCTGTTGGATCTGTTGGTCGGAATCTGAATAAAAAGAGACTAATGAGTTTCACACTGGCCAATAAGCTCATTGCTGATTGTGCTCTGTTTCGGTTGCGTATCTTTATTAAAACTGCGGTTTGTGCAACACATATTATTTTTGAATATTGATGATTTTGGTTGCATTAACTCTAATTTTCTTCAATCCTCTCTCTGTGTTCTATCATAACAAAAATCTGACACATAATTATATAAATAAAGTTATTCATAATTCTTATGTTTTAGCATTTAGGCCAGTCATGTCCAAAGTGTGACCCAGGGGCGTCTGAGGCCCTCAGAGTGATTTTGTGCGGTCCCGAGTTACATTTCTAAAATGATGAATTTTGTGAGCATGGACGAACTTTCTAACATTTTTATGTTCAGATTTTTATTAATATGCCTATTTCTGACCTATTTTGAGGAGTTCTAAAGAAATGACTATAAAATAATTTTTGCATCAAAAATTACATTATATGACCTGCAAGGATCACTAACTTGATGATTTGGCCCATGTCTTTAAACGTTTGGGAACCATGGAGAGAAAGGCCCAATCCCAATACTCGCACTGCGCCCTACACCCTTCTGTGAAGTGCACTTGGAGGAAGTGCACAGTGCTTAGTACACAAGTGTGCAAATAATTGCCAAATTGGGACAGTGAGCATTGCTTCATCGACCGTAATACATGTTTGCGCTACTTTAAAAAAAACTTTATTAACTTTCAAACAGACAAAATTTACATTAATTGCTGCCCACATTAAATATCAGTCTTCTTTCATTTGAAAATACATATTTTCAGAAAAGGCACTTGAGCCATTGCTCCACCTTCTTCTCAAACTTCCCATGCAGAAATGGATTGTGGGTAATACCCTTCGCTAAAGTCCGCATTGATGCAGACTTTGGCAAAGTGTGGATCAAGGGCGCAAAAGGGGCGTGGTCACCTTCCGCACTTGAGAATCGGGACACCCTACGCACTCGCAGCCCTGGCCAGGAACGCACAATTGAAGGGTGCAAGGGTGGAAGTGCAAGTATTGGAATTTGGCCAATGAGTCACTGAGAATATAACAGTGAATGATTTATTGCTGTCTGAGCATCTGTTTGTAATATTGTGTTCAATAACATTGAATTGAATATATTTCTTTTATGGATTTTATAAAGCACTAGGTATGATCATGATACTTTATGCAGCACTAATCCATCTAAAACATGCAGTAAAGTGTCACTAAAAGTTTGCAACATGTGATTGGGAGGGTAATGCAACATTGTTGATTCTATTTAAATGTCAGTGGTTTTATATCATATGGCATCATATTGTATTGACTTATTAAAATAAACCATGCAACATAAGAATAAAGTCAAATTTAAATACTTATTTATACTTTTTTATTTTCCTATAGTTATTGTGTGTATATATAAAAAGTTCCATCTCACCCTCCGTGGGTGTTCTCATCCTTCCAAGCTCAGGTCCTCTACCAGAGGCCTGGGAGCTTGAGGGTTCTTAAGTATCATAGCTGTTCCTAGAACTGCACTTTTCTGGACTCAGATGTCTGATGTTTTTCCTGGGATCTGCTTTAGCCACTCCTCCAGTTTGGGGGTCACTGCCCCGAGTGCCCCGATGACCACGGGCACCACCGATGTCTTCACTCTCCAGGCTTTCTCAAGTTCTTCTTTGAGGCCCTGGTACTTCTCTAGTTTCTCATGTTCCTTTTTCCTGATGTTGCCATCACTTGGTATTGCTACATCAACCACAATGGCTGTCCTCTGTTGTTTGTCCACCACCACAATGTCTGGTTGGTTCACCATCACCATTTTGATGCTCTGGATCTGGAAGTCCCACAGGATCTTGGCTCGCTCGTTCTCTACCACCTTAGGGGGTGTTTCCCACTTTGACCTTGGGGTTTCCAGTCCATACTCTACACAGATGTTCCTGTACACTATGCCAGCCACTTGGTTGTGGCTTTCCATGTATGCTTTCCCTGCCAGCATCTTACACCCTGCAGTTATGTGGTGGATTGTCTCAGGGGCCTCTTTGGATAGTCTTAGAGTTAGATATAAATTTCATATAATTCTTCCCTTTTTAAATTTTTTTTTACCTTATATAAATGATAATGATAAATGACCCACACTTGTATAGCGCCTTTTAGAGTGAGAGTACTCCAAAGTGCTTTACACTACAGTGTATCATTCATCCATTCACAAGCTGGTGGTGATGAGCTACAATGTAGCCACAGCTGCCCTGGGGCGCACTAATTCAAGGCAGAAACATTTCCAGAGGCGCAAAGCTGACCATCCTTCTAAATTAGAGTGAAGTAACTGTCACATCATTTTGGTGGTTCTGTTTGAGACTTTTGCTTGATTTTAATTAAAACTTTCTTTAGCGTTTTGCTCCGCTTGTGTACAGCCCAAGCAGAAAGGCCACATTTCCAAACTGGAGTTGTAAATGTTGACGGGCGTTTCTCAGAACCAGTGCCTCAGTGGTTAAACGGAGCCCCCTCAGATGGCTGCAGCTAAGAGAGGAATGTGTGTGCATGTTTTATGGACAGCCTAGAGCTCTCGCCCTAGCGTTGGCGGCAGACTGCTCTTTGTCACAAACACCCTCATGTCAAAGATGCAACAGCATCCTGGAGGAAGCATTGACTGCTGCTATGAAGTCGACAAGTGATGAAAGTAGCCTAGAGGTTGTCAATTAAGAAAGCCAAGGCCTGGACCTTATAAGTTAATGGGCAGTTTCCCCTCTCAGGGCCTGCTATGGCTTTATAGCACAACCTATAAAAACCCTAAGTGTAATGCACCCCCATAACGTTTTCAATTAAGAGAAGGGGCATAAAGCAGTGCAGACACTTGGCATTCATGCTAGAATGTTTACGTAGTGGCATTTGAATTGCCCCGGTTGTTTTAAGTGGCAGCTACTGTGCAAAATTTTTATTTTGATGGTACTTCCTGCTGACTGGAAGCATTCCAGACTTCCTGGTGTCTTCCTATTAACATTTCTTTTATTTTAATTGTACTTTGCCACATAGATATACCAACAGGACTTGGAAAGCCCTCATTTTTTTTTTACTGTGGTAAGAAATTCAAACCAGAAAATTATAATAATGTATCTGCAATATTAGTGATTTCAAATTATACAAAAGGCAAAGTTCTATTTATAAAAGATGGCCGTTGTTTTCCATGCTACTAGCCAAATGCTGTAATAATAAACACTCAAGGAAAATGCTCATCTGGTTGCTCTCTGTGGTCGAGCTCTCCTTGGCTTCCGGTAGAAAAATAAATGAGTCTTGAATAAACACCAGAGTGTTGACACCTCATTTCCTCATTGATTGGTTGTGGAAGCTGAGCTTTAGGTGTGTGTGGCCATAATCCAATCAAGCAAGAAAACAACCATTGGGACTTTGTAACCACAATCGGCAGCAATGGGAGGGTCGGCCAAGGCTCTTTAAACCTAATACAGTGTTGAACAGTTTAATGGTTTATCTGATCTTTAAATAGGCGTGTTTTAGATGATCGTCAGGAGGTTTGGACATGTTTTAAACCCTGTTCTCTATTTTTTTTTTCATTTTATGCTTGAAAATCGTGTGTCCAGTTGATTTTGTTTTAAACGTTAAACTTTTTTAAGGAAAGGAATCGATAAATTGCCCTATTACCTTCTGTTGACCCAGCTAAGCTTGCCTTTGAAATCTGTTACAGAGCATTAAGTTAACACATGTTGCTATGTGAAAACAAAGTCCTGGCGATTGGCGTGGAGACCAGCTGAGTAAACAGGGTTGAGGGAGCAGTTTTGGATGCCAAGAAAGAGAGGCCTACACTTGTCTCAGCACCGGCTAAGGTGGATCCATAAGGCCAGCAGATGGATAGGTTATCCTGTATCCCACAGAAGAAGAAGAGGGGGAAAAAAGTAAAAACAAGTGACTCTGCTCTCGCACTAATGCCTTTGATCAGCAGCACATCTTCGGCCACGGTGCAGGACTTCTTACGACCCCTGAGAGCACATGGACCTGCATCTGTACAAACATGGCTGGGAGGAATGTGTGAACAATGCAACAAAAGAATTTTGTTCTTGAAACATGGGGTGGACTTGGCTAACGGGTGGTTTATGTGGTTAAGGATCTGCGTGTGGGGGTTGGGTTGAACAAGGAGCTGGGGAAATATTCTCTGTTTTTAATGACAACACGAGTGTGGGACTTGTGTTTTTGTTTGTAGACGTGAGCCAATGTGAGGGGTGTGATGAAGTTAGCGTTTTTAAGCGTGGTGCAGTGTTTGGTGGCTGCAATAAAACCTCAGAACACATTTTGTCTTGAATTGTTGAAGTTGCTTATCTTTGATCTAGATTAATACATTTATATCTCTTTTCTCCTCTCCTAATAGCATGTAGCATTATTTCAGTTACATGTAAAGGTGTGTATTGGTAAAATATTGCTTCGATATTAAAACACTGTCTCTCAGAAATCCGTGAGAGTTTTGGAAAAGCCTTTTTGGGCCGTCTCCTTTCACAGTGGTACTCTGGCCTTTTCCCTGCTCTGTGGTTGGCTTGTTGCCATGTAGATGGTTGGGTAGGTTCATGGCGATGAGGTGTAATTTACCCAGCATTTCCTGTCTGATGCACAGCACCCTAATAAGAGGCCTGCTTTTATAGCAGAGTGATTAACTAGGCTCAGCAGGAGCATTGTGCTTGTATGTGCCTGTGTGTTCTTGTTGTTCCCTGTGCCAATATGCCTAAAGCTGAGTGTGTGTGAATCTATAGGTGAAGCTAATTGTAACAGTACACGGGTCCTTGCTGTGGTAACAGGACTGCGATTCCTTCTTTACCCTCCTGGTGTCAGTGTTGACAGTGTGCTTGAGATGAGGGTTTAGAGAGCAGCTTGGGGGTTTTATTCTATCAACTGTTTGCATTTTTGTTTTACATGCAGAAAATATGTTTTGCAAATTCAACAAGTATTCAACTGGGTATTTTTCCTTTTTGTGGAATGAATATTAGTGGTAGTAATACAGGATGCAATAATGAAAGTTTCAGCTAAAGCTTCAGTTTGAAAGTAAATTTACAAAAAATACTACAAGTAAAGAAATTAGAGACAAAGATATTGTCTGGAAAGGTTTGCAGTCAAGTGTACAGCTGTAGGGGAGATGATCAGCACTTCCAGTTCTGAGTTCATGCTTCTCAACCAGAAAAGGGTGAATTGCAGCTGGGGGGGCAGGTTCTGTCTCAAGTTTGAGTATTTTGGGGTCTTATTTACGGATGAGGGATAGAGGAAGCGTGAGATCGACAGGTGGATCAGGGCAGCGGCTGCAGTTGGGAGGAAGAAGGTGCTACGCTGGAAGTCGAATATTTTAAATTTAATGGTCCCTCTATACGCTCCAACCCTCACCTAGCTTTGAAAAAGGACCAAAACAAGACAGTATATCCAGGTAAACAAAATGATTTCCCTCTGTAGGGTGGCCAGGCTCAGCCTTAGGGATAGGGTGGAGAAGTCTAGTAGCTACCCAGACTAGATCCACTCCTCAACGTTGAGGTGAGCCAGCTGAGGCGTTTCAACCATAAGGTCAGGATTCCCTTTGTAGGCATCCCTTGGGAAGTGTTTTGAGTATGTCCTTCTGGGAGGAGACTCAGGACACTCTTGAAGGACCATATCTCTAGACTGGCCTGGGAATGACTTGATGTTAGGAGAAACTGGTAGAGGACAGTCTGGCCTTCCCTGCTGGGGCTGGTGCTCCCACGACCCAGACCTGGATAAGCAGAAGATGATGAGACAAGACAAATCATCGTATGACTGTTTTAAATCAAATGTCATTATTTTGACTTTTTCCAACCAATATTTTTTTTGTTTTTCTACTTTATCATGTTTGTGATGCTACCTGGAATCAGCATCTGTTTAATTCAGGATTGACAATAAGTGGGTACTTTCCCAGCTGCAGCCCCTATGAGTTAATGCCCCGTGCAAGACAGAACCCTGTTGACTCTAACAGAACCAGCTGGTAATAATGTAGCCTCTCCTAAACGAGGCACACAACTTCCCCGTGTTTGTGAACCCTTATATCGAAAACAAATTTCAGGTTTATGACTGCGAACTTGCTTCTACCTACCTGTTATTTTTGGTAAATATCGTAGAAGTTTTGTAGGTTACCATGCCTTGCAGGAGAATTTCAACACTCATACATCATTTATCCAAGCAAATTCACCTGGCACCTGACTTTGCACAAGTGAAACTACATATAGTGTTCACCAGTCCCCCTGCAGAACCACTGTTTGCACCCTGATCACATAGAAGACGACTGTTCGGAGGGAGATGGGATCTAATGTATTGAACAATAGCGACTGAGAAACGTGTCTATGAAAACAGGCCAGATGAGATGTCTGGTTTCAGTGAGCAAAGCGATGTTTAGTTCTTTTTTGGTATTGTGCTGAATTTGGGACTTGTTTGTAACTTCTAAGCACAGCTCTAGTTGCAGACAGACAGCCTCCTGTTAGCGCTACACTTCATTAGAACCAGGTTTCAGTGCTACCACACACATTCAAACAGCAGGGCCATCTCCCTAGCATCAAAGGCTGTTTTATACAAAGGGCTGTCTCTGTGTCTGTCCTCCCATCAGTGTCTGCTAATGATGCATGCTGCACACATTTTTGCCGCCCTCCTCTCCCTGTCAGTCACTCACATTCTTAAACGCTGAACGTCTGATTCCATTCCTCTCGTCGCTCTTGCCGTTCCTCTCCCCTTCTGCCGTTCGCGGTGTTTGTTTGGCTGCTGGGTTTTGTTTGTTTATTGTTTCCAGATGGCAGACACAGACTTCATTTGTGTGGCTTTCAAGTTCCCAGAGAGCTTTTTACAGCCCTGGCCCAAGCGCTTATCCTGTTTCCTCTTGCCAGCCTTTATGATGGGCTCTTTTACATGTAGCAACTGGAAACAACTGTCACTTCCATTCAGAGCAGGAGAAAGTGCCTCTTTCTATCTGTCTACACTTTTCTTCTTGACGTCTCCCTTACCGACAGACCCGTTTATGTTCAGATTGGGGTTCTTTTGCCATACATTGATCTTCACTGGCTTCGTGGTTGCCTCCCTCAGGAAAAGGAGCTAAAAGATGAAGGTCTTATTTAATAATTCCTTCTTATTTTTTCTCAAGATTTGCTGAGTTAGTCTGGGCATCATTAAGAACTCTGACATCACTTATTTACAGGAATCCAGGAGGGCGCCCTGCCCCATAAACGTGGGGGAGGACCCGTGCTTGTCTTTAGTCATCGGATGCGGTTTTAAGACAGCGTAATAATCAAAGCTCTTAGCTTTATACCCCCCCTTCATCTCCTTAACTTGTTTTTTTCCTAGCTGCTCCTAAAAGAGTGATTACTCTGGAATTCCAGCGCAACTAATCTCATTCCTGACAATGATTTTTAACAGAAAGTAGCAGTCATCCCTTCATTGAAATCATCAAACCAACAATGCAAATAGTCACTTAACGGTTAGTTTTGCAAGACACAGATGCATGCTTTTTTTAGTAACAGTTAAACTGGTTGATTAAAGGATGCTGGGAAAACATGTGTCTAGTATGCATCACAGCATATTTGCGTGTTTTATTATCTATGATACGTGCAAATGTAAGGGTCATCCTTCCGTCCACTCATTACAGTAACCTGCTCGTGACCCCTGCGCGAGGGGATGTGAGCTGAAGTGTGAGGGGGATCGGACTTTAATGTTCACGTAATCACTGGTGTTTGTGTTTTAGCACTACTGAGCGCCTGGCTGGCCAGCTAATCTCATCAGGGTTTGGGCGGTGTGGATGGGGTGAGGGAGAGGACAGCCTAGCATGACCCACATCTTTGTGCCAGGACAGTTAGAGGACTCCAGCTCTACTGTGCAGTTCCACCAAGAGTTTACTACGAGGCCTATCGCCAGGGTATTTACTACCGAGCAGTCTGGCACACCAAGATAATGCCTGAACTAAGGACACAGACACTGTCACATAGAAGTGTTTGCTGGGTTTCAACATGCCAGACTCTCTAAAATGAACACGTGGTAAAGGACGTTGTAGTTTATCGTCTTTCTGCGCGTAAGGGAGTCAAATTTAAAAACTCACGTGATGCATCTCATCTGTTAAGCCAGTAAAGTCCATAAGATGTTTTTATTAGTTTATTTTAAAAGATTGAGTCAAAAAAATTCACTTGTTTTTTTTCCAAGATGGATTTTATGCCTGAATCTGGACACGCCCACCCACCCCCTGATTTGATGCTAAAAGGTGAGGAGTTGGGATATCAGTGTCTCCCCATCATAGGCTTTACCGTGGCTGAAATTCAAGTGCCACACCTATAAAATGCCACCGCCCCTCCTCTTATGGACAGTACAGATGATCTGTAATCTGTGATCTGTCTGTGCCCCCCCACCTCTGGTCAAAATGCACCATGTTCCTCCACGTCCAGAGACGAAGCCTCCCTATGCCGATTGTACCTATTGTGACATCACAATAAGGGACATTTTCTAATAGCTGGTAGAAGCATATGATTCCTGAAACCAACATCTGATAGAAAATTGATGGATAGTTTCTGTTTGCATTTGGAGTGTTTATAAAGACACATGGCAGCACGAAAGGCTCCAAAATTTGATTTGGATAATATGTCCTCTTTCATTTTTTTGTTTCTTCTGAAGTAGTGAATTGAGGTGAAATTGTTTCAATCAAGTTTTACACACTTTTATATTATAGGATATTCCTTTTGTACACATAAATAAAAAAGTTCTTCCGGATTTATTCATTGACTTATGAACATACTCCATTGCAGAATTCTGCACTAATGAAAGGTCTGACGCTTGCTACTTCCTTTGTCTCACATCACCATCCAACCAACACACACACACACACACACACACACTGATATCCTCTCACACACGCTTACACAGGAAAGGAATCAGCAGCTGGTTGTTTGATGGTCTAATTTAAACCAGTGGATATTTCTGAGCTGTTTCAGTCCCCTGTGTGTTTGTGGAGACAGCGTTATAATAAAGGTAGTTATTTTTATGCATGGGATAGATAGCTTCCCTGTTTTGATATCAAGACAAGTTTAAATATTTTGTTTTCCATTTTATTATAAAAAATAGTGACACAGCTCCATAAATTGTTACTTATGAGTACCTTTGGTCTCACAGTTTACCTTTATGAATGTTTCATCTTCTGCGTTCAACTAAAATTGACATTTTTTCAGTTCATATAGAATTCAAATCTTCAAAATTATGAAAACGTGAGAAAAAGCTACAAAAAATATATTGAAACGTATTCCTGGAGTTTTCTAAAGTAATGCTTTATGCTTAAAAATGAGATCCAAATCCAAATTTCTACAAGCTGTATTATCTTATCATTTTCAGTGATAATTATGATAATGATAAGCCTCCATCTGGGAGCACCTGTTCAGATCAAACAAACCTTAGGATTTAAAATCCCCAGGTATAATTATCACCTTGAAGCTGATGCAACAACAAATTAGTACTGATTATTATCTCATTTGCTTCTCTTAGTTCAATCCACACATTGACTTAGCTCTACAAATAAAAGATTCGTTTTTATTTTTTTTAAAAAGTGTGCTAAGAGCTGTAAGATTGTAATTTACCACTTAGATGATATTTTTTAATCTACAAAAAGGTTCAGTATAAATTTTTCAGTAAAAATCATAAACAAACATCAAGTTGAGTGTTTGGTAACCCATCAGGAATTCCTGTGTTTGGCCTAAATGCTTCTATTTTTGCAGCTAACTTGATATGTGCTCACTTGCTAAATCAAAAGAGTCCAAGCAAGCTTTGCTTTATGATGTTAAATACTTCAATACAAACATGAACACAAAACATGCAAACACAAGCAGCGTGATAAGGTGGTTTGTCTTTGATGTACCCCCCCAGACAAAAAAGACCCCCAACTATGAAAGGATTACAAATAAACTACAGTGAAACAATTCAGCCACCAAAGGTGGCCTAGTTTCTTCATGTCTGTTATGAATTAGTAGTTAATGCTTCAGCTTTGATCTAAATGTAGCTCAAGCCCTTTTTAGAACAAAGATCACTCCCCTGTTTAAGAGAAGTGGATAATTTTCACCGTGAATAGTGGCCGATGGACGGAATCAGATGGCCATATGACCACAAGCGAATTGTCATGGCTTTTTCAGTCCTATCTCTACTGATGCGGTACTTCCTCGGGCTTTTGTCCTCAGTCTGGGGCACAGCTGTCAGGCTAGGTGCTATCCACGCTCCCCTCCCGAAAACCTCAGGCCACGCGCCACTGCACCCCAAACACTAAATAGGAGCATTAGACACACCGTGTTAAGGGCTGCTGGTGTTTGGGTTGTGGCTTTTTGGTGCTTGTCTTGTCTTCTGGCCAGAGACATGTGCATTATCACAAGGACACACTCACAGCTGCACACCACATGGCAAAAGTTATTTTATGCTACTTAACTGACTATCAGAGAACAGAATTACTCAATTGTGGTAAATTCTCTGTCTGTCGCCCATTGTATCCTTTTGGTTGTCACCACCTGACTATAGATCTGCTGTATGTAAATGCCCACAAGGCCTATCTACACATATGCAGCTTTACAGGTTTTGATTATGCGCCACTGGCATCACACCTCAGCAGGATATAAGCAAACATGAAAATTAATTCACAGCTAAATGCTACTATATGCAGCCTGAGAGGGAGAGAAGAGGGGAAATCAAACACAGATTTTCACTAGTGAACAGCTCCAGCATTAGGAAAGGGAGCCTGAAGGCAGTCTTCCTTAATGTGCAAAGCAAATGGGCTAACACACACACACACACATGGATTTGCAGCCACTGTCCACTGAAGTGAGGAACATGTTTGTTTTTTTGAAAAACTTGAATTTGAGAATTCACGTGGATCTTTCTTTAACTCATTCTAAAAAAAATCTACATATGATCTACACTCTTCACATAGCAGCTTCTCCTCAAACCTTCATAACCCTCTTTACACTGGATGCTGCTTCTTCTATGTTCTCTACAACCTATAAGGAGATGGGTGGATCTCAGCAAATTTGGAAAGCCACCTCCAGTGTGGGCAATCATGACTCTAATATGCACTTAGTGTTTGCTGATTAGGTTTTTACTATTTTCTCTGTCCTTGAGATGCTCTCGTTTACTCTTGCACCCTCACTGTGAGCTATACATCTGCAGCACATTTACAAAATAATCCTGCCACATACTCCTGCAATTATCCTCCACCTAGACCCCCAGCACGTGTGGCTACTACCACTGTAAATCAACACAGACCTGCAAAAGAAGTTCTGTGAATGCTTAAAACCACCTTCAACTTATACTCCATCACACATAATGACAAGCTTTATTGTTCTCTTGTAGCAACAAAGCTAGGTCACCATCAGTCTGTGATTTTGTAACTTCCTTCAGCTCCCTCAAATGAGTGTAGGCAGCACCGATGTTCACTCTGGATTTAGCTTTTCTTCTTCCTCTTCGTCTTGTGCTTTTCTTGACAGTCTGTGAACTGAAACAGCTAACTGCTAGCCTTTATATTAGCTACCGGAACAGTAAATGGCTAGTGCTGTAAAGCAGGTAGAGGCCTCCCACTAGTGTTCCTACTCGAACCACCCAACTGTTGAGTACAGTTTGAGGTCAGCAGAGGGATGCAGAGTGCAGTCAGATGTGTATTTGGTAGAGTTTCTACCTCAAGAATCACTTAAACCATTTTGAAAGCAATTCCAAAAGTGTTACAAACTCTTTAGTGTTGTTTTAAAGCCCTAGTGCATAAAAACATTCAACTCTTCAGCACCAACCAGCTCAGAGTAGGTACTAGGCTTGTTTCCTTTATCGGAACTTCAGGGTAAATCCTGGGACCGGGAAAAGACCGGGAGATTCAAATGTCCCAGTCCTCTCAGCTGTTCTGTCTCCATTCAAATTCAGCTCTTTCAGGACTTTGCACAGACGTCAGCATATTGCGACTGCTTCGGCAGTGAGTGATGTCACTGATCAGTGCCAGAAAGCGTCCACAGTAACAATAATAACATTAAAAGTATTTATTCTGTTGAAGTTTATCATAATTTAATCCATTCAGAGGACGCTAGCAGCTGCGTGATGTAAAATGTGGCGTTCAAAGACCAGAAGCTCAGTTTTTACAACGCTCTTTGAGACAACAAAGCCCCGTGAATTAAAGTGATGTGGGGGGATTCCGAGGTGTTTTCCAGTGCGGAGTTTAGTAACAGCTGTGGGGAAATTCCAACTTGTGTTCCGGTGTCTGGAGTTTAATTTTAAACACGATCGCTTATTCCGTTCGCTTCAATTCTGCTTCTGCAACTCTTCTAATTTTACTACTGCCGGTTGTTTTGGAGAACGTCCGCTGATGTAATTTCCTACTGAGTTACAACCAATCAGCGTGAGTTAACCAAAGGTTCCGCTCAGCGACTCCATCGGGCCATTCCGAGTACCTACCCCTGATCAGGTACTAAGAAGGTTCCGGAAAACGGCCGTTTGGCCGGCCCGGTCAAGTGGAGACAAGCGCACGTCGGGAACTTCCGGTAAATTTACCCCGAAGTTCCGATAAAGGAAACGGGGCTATTGTAGCTATGGTGGCCCACTTGCATCAAAAAGGCCATGTGTCATTTTGGCGATGTGACGTACAGTCTGCAGGGGAGAGGGAGACATTGTAGCACTTACAGCTACTTCGGGGTCACACACAGAGAACACACACCAGCTTTCAACCATCTGCACATTTTATTTACTGTTTCTGCTGCTCTGCTTCTTCCTGCAGTCAGCGTCTCTCCCAGCCCTCTGTCTGTGTCCTGTGAATGTATGTAGAACAGGACTGATTAGTCATTTGCAGCAGATGCGTCTTCTCGCGCCGCTGCTGCCGCTTGCCATACACGCACCACCACAGTCCTCAATAACTTCCAGCTTTTCAATCCAGCGATCACATGACATTGGAGCAGGGCATGCAACCCAAGGGTAAGGAGCAGAATTTCTCAAAACCAGCAAGGTTACCACAGAGAGAATCGGCATCATGCCCCACACAACGTTTGGAGGGTGAAGGAGAACTTCAAAATCGCAAATGCAAAACGTGGAGCATTATATCTTGTATCTCCCTAAACAGCTACGGTATTTCAAGATGGCACATGACTATGAAGGGTCGACCACAGTTTATGTTTATACAAATGTAAAATTTCAAGCTAAGAGGAATATTTAGAATTGATGTTGGTGAGAAATATTAATGAAAAAGGATAACTGTGAATGGGATACAGAATTCGATAGTAAACAAGTAAAAATTTTACAAATCGTGCCTTTAAATCAAAGCAGCACCTTGATCTAGTGTGACGTCTGATATGTTGACCTGACCTTCAAAGTCTCAAATGACCTGATGGGATCTGATGGCATATGTGAGACTCAATTCTAGTCCAAACAGACATTTTCCAAAAATAAACTGGCCCAAAGGACCTATTGCTAATGTGTCCGCTCAACACAGGACACAGCTGGACTTTCTGGTGTACCTTGTCTATTCCCTGATTGGTCAGCGCTCTCTTGGCTGCAAAAGTGGAGCCTACTCAATGTAAGGTGGGTGATGATACAAACAGCGCAATAAGCTAAAGCAGGAAAGAATGTTGCTCATCAGCTTACTTCTTTTAATGGCATTTTTACAAACTTAAAGAGACAAAACCTAATGTTTTCAAAGGATATCCCCCAGTTAGATTCATGTATTTGGTTTACGTTCTTTAATAATTTAGATTTCTCACCTGCAGTTTTATCAATTTCTTAGAATGTCGGTTATGAACTTAAGCATGAAAGTACTTGGGCATGACTTTGTCTGAGAGCGATGCAAATGGAATTGCCCCCCAACGGTTTGGAATGCACCCAGCTGGCCTTTAAAAGGTGATAATTGGAAAATACAGGATGGAGCTTCAGTCAAAATAGGAAACTTATGTAAGAAAGTTTGAAAAGATGAAATGAGGAGATTGAGAGAGATGTTCAAGGAGATATGAAGAGAAAAGATCAAATGCACAGATTTAGCCTTTACTCTCTTTGTGTTGTGAAACCAGACTGCACACAATGATTGCTACTACCCTTTAGATGGCCACTGAAAACAAACCTTGTAATGACGGTTTCTTCTTTTTCTAGAAGTCAAACCGTGTCTTTGTTGTCAAAGTTCTTCTTCTAAAGGTCTTGTTTAATTCTTTATTAGACCATTAGGTGACCAAGTTGAATCATGTGTTCTCTTACAGTAAAAATCAAGAAAACACAACTTATAGACATTGGAAGTGAAATCATAGAGGTACGTGTTCTGATATTTACTCTACAGATGACTTCAAATGCAGTCTTTGGATAGTTTTTCACCAATATTTTACCTGGTTTCATCTCACATCTCTATGAATTTATGCAGACATCTATCATGTATTGCTCTTTCCTCAACTGTTTTATTGAAGCAATGCCCTCCAATTGGCATGTCCAGCGCTGTCACATGTTAAGAGGGACCTTGGGCATGGACATGCTTTTAGAAAACTTGCACCTGTTATAAAAACATGGCTGAATATGTAGTTATTACATTAGGGGTCCATCTAATCTATTAAAAACAAGACTGTTGTAAGAAGCAGAAAAAATGCTGACATGTTTGACTTTAAAGGGGTCAGCACCTATAATACCGTGGATATCTACATCCTATTATAGTCTTTTAGACCATTAAACTAAATTGTATTGGAAAAATAAATAAAAAATGTGATTGTTTAATCCTTTATTGTGAAGGGCATATTTCCTCACGAGATCACAAGCGATATTTTGGCTGTCTCGGACGCGCGCGGGACTGAGGAGCGCGTTCATTGGTGGAAGGAAGCAGGAAGCAGGACGCGGCTTCAGCGTCTCGCTCCAAAACAACAAAAGTTATAACTGAACCCGACCTGGCAGTGACCTACGGGATCTAACCGTGTATTTACGAGCCCGAGCCTCGCCTCGTGTGTAATGGCGTCCTCCTTTGTTGTTGAGTTGGGAGAGAAGCAAGCTCATCCAGGCATCGGCTCTTATGCTGTTGTGAAGCTGGAATACACACACCGATCGGAGTTTTGTCTCCCGTAACACGGATTATAACATGAGTCGTCAACGGTAAGACATAATTTATGCGTTTCACGTTATGAAATGAGCTTTGTTGTGCTGGTGGTGGTTCATATTTGTTTATATTAGGCCGTTGTGTCGGCATATAGGGCCAGAACTCAAGTTCTCATGTTGGAGTGCGCATGCTCGTGGGGTGCATGTGAGCTGGTTGAAGAAGGCAAGATTAAACAAACGCGTCAATGTTAAATATTGGCTTCTCAGCCAGTGAAAAATCATTAGGAAGCCATTATAGACATGTTTTTAAGTGGAAAAGTGAAAATTTCAGGTGATGACCCCTTTAAAGGGACACTAGTCAGTTTTGGCTTGTTTTTAGCACCCCCTAGTGTTCGTTGGCGAAACTGAAAGTAAAACCTATCTCTCCTAAATGTGCGTTCCTCTTTTTAACACCTTAATCTAACTGCTGAAATGTCTCCTCGGCCTTTATTAGTTTCTAAGGGAGCAGTTCATCACTAAATCAAACAAATCAGCTGTGTTCATGATCTAAACATGCAGGAAACGTGCTGGAACCAGACTGCAGCACCAGGCATGCTCAAGCTTAAATTTTTCTAAGTCCCAACAGACCAGACCGGCAACTGTGAAGTTGCAAGTGGAATATTCTGGCCACAGGGGGCGGCAGGGGCTGGGTGGCCTTTCATTAACCCTATAAAGGGTCATTTTAGCACATACTGGCTCAAGAAAATGATTTAAAAATATTAAAAAGTTTCAAAGTGTCCCTTTAAACTCTTGACTTGTTGGGCTCTTAAACTTCATTAGAATAGAAGAGTCTTTTGGTTGAAAAGTGAGGCAATGATGTTTCTTTTGAGGCAGATGTTCAGTTTGTTTCGATTTTAAGGGTGGGACTTCAAACTTATTGCATAACCGAGCCCACTAGGAGCACAAATTTAGTTTTGGCTTCAACATTTAGGCTCTGCAGGAGCAGGCTCCATGTGCATGCCTAGTGGGTAGTGATGGGTGTTGGAGGGTTGCCAGAATTTGATAAACCCTTTTAATCAACTTTCAGTATTTATTTATTTATTTATTTATTTATTTATTTATTTATTTATTTATTTATTTTTGTAATATGGAATGTGTTTACCAAATTGCACTAACATAATTTAACAGAATGTTGTTTAGCCCTCTAAGAATATTTGGTTTATGGGTTGACTTTTGTGTTGGGGTTGGGTTGTTTATTATCAGAGTTTGAGCCAAATTTAGAATCTCTGATTGTAATTTTTTTTTTGGTAGCTAAAAATAAAGGTTTTGTTTTGGCTAAGATGCAGAGTGTGTTTACAATGCAAATTTGACATTTGCTATGAATCCCGTTTTGTAAATATGTTTTTTATGGCCTTAAGTCCAAATAGGGAGTAACGTACAATTAAAATCAGGAAAATTCATTTGAGTATGCAAATTGCAGTATATTTATTTTTAGTTTTCCAGTTTTATTTTATTTTTATGTTTATACATTTGGCAGAAACGTTATTCCGAACTACTTACAAACAAGAATGTATGAAAGCAGTTACCTTTGAAGATAACAATAAAGCTACTGAGAGGGAAGAACACAAGTCAGGCTCTGTCAGAGGGGTGACAAGCATAAGTACAGTAGAGCCTCTTTTATAAAACAATGCCGCCAATTTGCCGCAATGCTGAGGCGGCATCTGGGAGCCTAAGGTCGTTTATAAGTGATCAGACCGTTGCGGTAATGTGGCACAGTTGTGTCCTTTTTATAAAAGATTACGTGATGGCGACATAAAGGAGGTAGGGAGGCGGTCTCTGCGCTGCCGCGAACTTCCATGTATCTTGGACATAACTTGCTTTTTATTGCGATCAAAGCTGCGCTCGTGTATGTTTTTTTTTCACAAGCAGCTCCTACAGGTGTCTGTCCTCCACAGTCCCTGTGAGCTGTCAAATGCTCTGTGCTGCAGATCTAACGGAGAGAAGCTCCCGGCACGCTGCATTGCTCAGTTTGCCATCTCAGCTGGTTCTGTTTACAAAATGAAACTTATGCCTGTGTTTACTTTCATTTTCAATATAGTTCCCGGCTGGAGCTCGTCATTAATTCATCACGTTGTCATGACACCACCCTCTGTTCCACCAAGGCTTAATGTGCGTTTATAAGACCGGCGAAGCCGCAATATTATCTCAATATTACTATCAAGCGTGGCGACATGAATGCCGCAAAATTCCCGCAACGTCATGCCGCCATAGCGCGTCCATAAGACACACCGTTGCTGTAATATTACACTGATTTGCCGGCATAGTGTGTCTTATAAAAAGGGCTTAGGAAAGAGAAAGAAAAGTGCAGTGTGAGGTAGGTACTAGTCTAGGAGATGGTCTCATAAGATTTGGGTCTTCAATAGTTCCTTGAATTCAGAGATGGCCCTTTTCTAGAAGTGCTCGATAGGTCATTCCACCGCCATGGAACAGCACCTATGAACAACATGAGCAAAAGGTCTGGCTTGTCTTGATCGTTGTGTGGGCTGAGTTGTGATTTGTTGTATTTTTTGTTGAGTGATATTCTTTGATAATGTAATTTTTTTAAAGCCACATCTTCCATAACAAAGTGACCTATTTGGAATTTAGCTCCTATTGACAATAGCCGTTTCTCAATACACTAGTACGTTCTTGTGTACTTGACATGTATGTTCTTGACAAGTACAGCAGAGTATGGGAGGACGAGGATGGCATTTGGAACAGAACTGCACTCTGTTGCATCATGACAGCAATCGCTGCTTTATGCTAGGGTTAAAAAACAATCTAACATAAAAATAAAAGTCTAGTATGTCTCTTAAATAACAAAATAACAATGAATACATATTATTTGTATAATATTTGGTCTACTTTTGATCAAAATTGATGAAAAATGTATTTTTTGTCAAAACAAAGCTATTTAAGGCAACACTGTTTTATTTTGATAGTGGGTTAGCTAATTAGCATTTTGAGGGATCATGATCATGTCCTTGAGCAAGACACTTAACTCGCCTTGCCTGCTGGTGGTGGTCAGAGGGACTGGTGGCGCCACTGCTCGGCAGTCTCGCCTCCGTCAGTTCTACATCTACATTGTAGCTCATCAACACTAGCGTGTGAATGTGTGGATGACTGATTGTGTTGTGAAGCACCTTGGGGGGTTGAAGAACCCTAAGAAGGCACTAAACAAATATAGGCCATTTACACGTCACATTGTACAAGTTACACACAATTATTTACAATAACAGACAACTTCCTATTTCTTTATTTGTATTTCTGATATAAAACACTACAGGTATGAGCTTTCACCTCTGATGTTTGTAGTATAACAGTTTGCGACGCAATGCATTATGGGATACTTTGCTGTCCCAAGTTCGCAGGAGGATGCATTGATGCTACCTCGATACAGTGGGCGGAGCAAGAAAACATCCGGGTACTTTGAGTGAACTTGCCATGATAAATACTTAGCATTGTAACAGTACTTAGGCCATCGTTAATGACGTTTCACAAGGACATGAGTACACAAGTTCAGACGAGTACACATATTGAGAATTGGCCTTTATAATGCTGCTTGTGTTCTGTTGAATGGGGGCTTGAACTCTATTTAAAATAGGAACGGTGTAAAAAATTTCATCTTATTATTTTCTTTCTTTCAAATTGGTGCTTGATTCAATTCTTTTCATTATCCTTTATTATTAGTTTGCATTCATGTTTTATGACCTTAACATTAAATCTGACATTTACTGAATTAGACAACTGAAAGACTAATTTATTAAACCTGACACAGCATTCCTTTTCTCGACAGGAAGGAAGTAGGTTGGGAAGTTCAGGAGGCCTACACAGGAGCTCTTCCCTTTACAAGCCTAAATTCAAAGCATTTCTTTTCTCTCCTCCTTGTGTTCACCTAACCTAGTTCAAGTTTGTCCATCCGCTCTCTGTTTCTGTGTTTTCTTCCAAGAGAACGTGACAATGATAAGGCTTTTGAAGTCCCGTTTTACTATAGGACTTCTAAAGGACATCCTAAAGGCCTTTTGCTAGACAGGACACAACCTTTAGCCAGCTCCCTTTAGTGTTCTTAACTTCAAACCCTAAAGGATTCACTAGCTTTAAATATTGAGAATCTCATTCCCTCTTCAGAGCTTGATGCTCGCTTGATAAAATCTCCACATCACACATTTTAGTGACCTAGTCATTAGGCTAGAGTCCAGTCAAAACAGTCTGCAGCATGACACCCGTCATGCCCTGCATCAATCAGCAGGGATTTCCAGTAACAATATACCAACACCCACGCTGCACTGGTCAGGAAACATTGCACTAACTTCAAATGGAATATTCCTAATGATGTCCTGGACCTGATATCTGCTCTAACTATCTGTATTCCGGTAATAGACCCATTTGACTTTACTCCTCTAACTCTTCACATCAACACATTTATCAAGAATCATCAGTTATAATTATGTGACTAGCAAAAAGTAGTTATACTTGGAAACATTTAGTCAAATATAAAAATAAGCCATTTTCAAATACCAGAAGTAACATGGCTGGCTTTCAGATGGTTTACGTTTTGTTTTGGCTGCAGACACTACCCTAATGAAACGTGATTGTGTTTATTGCTGAATAGAAAGAAAAAAATTGTAGGAGGTATTCATTAGTAGGAACAGCAAAACCGTTGTAGTGTCCTCACAGCAGAGGCGGACTTACAAATTCTGCAAAGGTAGGTGATTGCCTTAGGCCCCAAACACTTCAAGGGCCCCGTGAAACTTAAAGATGTTTAAAATATTTTTTTACTCCATAATAAATTTCCCTTTATCACTCTAAAAGGAAATTTACATTGAAATGTCATCAGATTGCCTTGTGTGAAAGTGTTTCAATGACTTGTCAACCAGCTACAGTGGACTAGTGAAGTGAATGACTGACGAGCAAGTTTGTCGTCTGATGTATAATTAATAATTATAAGTAAATAATTGTGCAAAGATGATGTGAAGATATCCAAAGGGTTCTGAAAAGTAAAATCAACCAGCTCCGGTGGCCTAGTGGTAGAGTGTCCGCCCCGGGACTGGGAGATCGGGATTCGAATCAAGGTCAGGTCATACCAAAGACCTTGAAAAAATGGGACCCAATGCCTCCTCGCTTGACACTCAACATTAAGAGGTTGGATTGGGGGGTTAAACCACCAAATAGTTCCCGAGCGCGGCCACAGCTGCAGCTCACCGCTCCCCACCACGGGGATGGGTCAAATGCGGAGATGTAATTTCACCAGTGTTTGATGATGACTTGGGACTTTAACTTTAACTTAAAAGAAGAAGGAGAGTAAAAAGTTAGTAGCAACACTGCCAAGTGTCAAAGATTTCTTCGCCGTGCTGCAATGTAACAGTTACTGAAAGTTGCATAAATGTTAATGCTGCAAATGAAAGCAAAAATTTGCTGCTTGCTCTTACACTATTTTAATAATGTAAAGATAGAAAAAGATTCAGGACAAGAGCTGCAGAGGGCCCCATGCCTTTGTTTGCCTTGGGCCCCCAAACTGCTAAGTCTGCCACTGCCTCACAGAATAACAAAATGTATTGCCTTACTATATTTTAGTTAGATATGATATTTATCTTTCTGAATAATTTTCTTTAGAGTCTGCTTTTATTGTACCAATGAAAATTTCCCACACCATGAAAGACTCTTATTTTGGTAAACACTCAAACTGTTACCCTAAATAGACTGATGTCATTTATTTTTTAACGTAAACACGTGAATCTGGCTGAAGGCGAACTGTTTTTAATTGTGCTGAAGCACCCAGATAATGCGGTCGGAAGCCAACTTCATCTCTGTTATAGAATTTCTATGTCCTCACAAACATGTCCTGTAAAGTAAACCGCTCAGTCGAGCTAATACCAGTTACTTCCAGAAGCGATGAGACTGCGGAAACGGTCTTCTGATAACATTATCGCCACAATGCAACACGCGTAATACCATCAAATAGTACAGTACGTACCAAAAAAGCTGTGCTGCAGCGTTGTTGTCTATTCCTTCAGCCATTGTGCATATCCTGTTTAACTTTGTCTGCTTCACTCCCGCCAGCATTTGTTTACTCTTTATGTTGCTATAAGCTAACCGAAAGAATGCCGATACAAAAGGGCATATGTCGCCACCTACTGTACCGGAGTGGAACACACTTCATTTGAGAAGTTGGTTTTCTAATGCACATGTAAACGAGTATAAAAACTCCCAGTTTATTACCATAGATCAACCTAGATGCACATTTAAACACACTGACTGATTGACACAAGGGTTTAGTGTCACTGTGCTGCCCACCAATGTGCTTGCTTATTAATCTGGTTTTAGAATTTTCAGGCCTGGCAAATGCTGATCATTTTACAAATGATGGTAATCAATTGGTTTACCAGTTACTCCGTCCTCATCCACTTACAGATTCTTTGCCATATCAGTTCCTCAGTGCTACTTTTGACAACAAGCTCTTTAGACTAGTAATATAGGATTACTTTGCGTTTTTTTTAATGGTGCCAAACCAAGCTGGCTGGTTGCATGGTAAATAGTCTTGTATGTGATGTTTTAGGGCTAATGTGGTGGTCTGTACGATATTAGATGAGTTGCCAGATTAGTGTCTCCTAATTTGTTTAACTGAGGAAGTGAGTACAATGTTTACGTTAGTCACCAATTAAAGGAGTCATCACCTGAAATTTTCACTTTTCCACTTAAAAACATGTCTATAATGGCTTCCTAATGATTTTTCACTGGCTGAGAAGCCGATATTTAACATTGACGCGTTTGTTTAATCTTGCCTTCTTCAACCAGCTCACATGCACCCCACGAGCACACACATTCCAAAACGAGATTAGCCTATATGTCGACACAAAGGCCGAATATAAACAAATATGAACCAGCAGTGAACAAACCAGCACAACAAAGCTCATTTCATAACGTGAAACGCATAAATTATGTCTTACCGTTGACGACTCATGTTGTAATCCGTGTTATGGGAGACAAAACTCGATCGATTTGTGTATTCCATCTTCACAACAGCATAAGAGCCGATGCCTGGCTGTTAGCTTGCTTTGTCCCAACTCAACAACAAGCGAGGGCGCCATTACGCACGAGGCGAGGCTCGGGCTCGTAAATACACGGTTAGATCCCGTAGGTCACTGCCAGGTCGGGTTCAGTTATAACTTTTGTTGTTTTGGAGCAAGATGCTGAAGCTGCTTCCTGCTTCCTTCCACCAATCAACGCGCTCCTCAGTCCCGCGCGCGTCCGAGACAGCCGAAATATCGCGTGTGATCTCGCGAGAAAATATGCCCTTCACAATAAAGGATTAAAAAACCACATTTTTTATTTATTTCTCCAATACAATTTATTGTAATGGTCTAAAAGACTATAATAGGACGTAGATATCCACGATATTATAGGTGATGACACCTTTAAATAACAAAACAGATGCTTTCATTTCTATAGCAAATGGTGCATTGCTTTGACTTTACATAAGTTAAAACAAAGTTTCTGTTTTTATAGAAAACATGAGTTGGCTGGACGTTCTAGATTTTTAGTAACTGTTTCTTTTTAATTATTGTCAGCTAAATAATGTCGTATCAAACTTATTATAGGCATATTTATATATTATTGTCTCTATTTTGCTAAATATATGGAAAAATTTGGACTCGTTTCTTTCAGCTGATTCCAAACAAATTAAAAATGTGACAATGAGTCCAGTTTCCATGAGCCTCCCAGTAAGGGAAGGAAGGGGCTCTGGTTTTTGCCCACCCACACCCCACCCTTCATGGAGCAATAGGCTAATGCAGGGTCTCGCTCTTTTCTCTCACTTTCCACATCGGGGTTGGGTTTGTGTTTTTGTTTCTGAATGGTTCTCTATTAACACACTCTACTGGGACTTAGCTACACGGACAGTTTTAGAGTCTAAAGCCGTAAAATCACACTTTACTCTGAGGCATTGGTTTGGTGACATTCTTTAAAATGTTTTGTCAGAAAACTGAAGTTAAATGAAGGTTTTCCCTTTAGTGTATTTTTATTTGCTTATATTCTGAAAAGCAGGAAGTACCTTTTGTGTCTTTCATGTTTTCTTTGTTTCAATTGTATATGAAGCGTAAATTGCAATTTGCAAAAGGATAATTTAGAAAATATGAAAGTGTAAAATATATTGTTGTTATTTTCTAAACGTTAATAATTAGATTTTGACTCCAAAACTAATTTAATAACTAGGAAAAAATAATAAATAAATGTAAGAATATAATAAAGTACAAAGATTTATGTTCAAAATCTCTCTCTAGATGAGAAAAAAATGTTTGTGATATACAGTTCTTTTCTTTTGCGATTAAAACTTTTTTTTTATTTTCCACATAGTTTGTTGAGTATTCATTGGTTGTGTTTTGCAGTACAAAAGAACATGGTGCTCACAAACAGTGCTCTGACAAGCTTGTGTTCCAGTGTGGTTTGCACCTTTTGCTGCAGGAAGTGTGTTGTTTTAATAAAGAGGGTGTGTGGGTCTGATGTAAGGAAGCCGTCATACTAGATCTGTATCGACGGCTTTACGGTATAAATGCCATAAATACAACGTGGATGTAAACGGATTTTTAAATGGGGACAAAGCAAACTTCAGATGTACCAGCTACGGGTTAATACACAATGTGTGGCATAACTTATTAATTCCCAGTCTCATGGCCTGACTAGAGGGACTTTCGGCTTACAGTCCTCTTTATGTGGAGTTTGGGAGTAACTATGGGCTTCTATGGGGGGTTGCAGCCTATATAATACTTCCATGGGTTTGGCAGTCAGATTTTCAAAAACCTTCCTGGTGTGTCAGGATCAGTCAAGCCTAAGCCAGTCTTAATTAAAGGCTTGGGGCTGGGCAGAAGTTGAGGGCAAAAGGCATCCCTGTTGGTTAGAAGAATGAGGCGTCTGTCATTTTAACACTATGGGGAGCGTCAGCTTTATTACTCAAAATTCCATCTTAAAATGGAAAAGTATTTGGTGCTGACACACAGGATTGATGGTTTTTCCACAGATTTCTGTGAAATGTAGAGGCTGTTTAAAACTTAACATAGTTAAAAACAGTTCTTGTGAGTTTTGATGCTTTCATGTAGGGTTCATTCCATTTAAAAAAAACCAAGTTTACACTTAAAGAAGTCACATAGCAGGTGATGCTTCCTCTTTTCACTTCTAGTCACTTCCCTGAATTATTCTTAAAGAGAACAATAGTCGTAAATGCTGACATTTCAAAATAAATTTTACAGAGCATGAGAACATTTGAATCAGTTTTGGTTGTTGCAGCAGTTTCTGTTGTTTGAAAGATGCAGTTACAGTGTTCAACCACTTGGGGGCACAGGCAACTTACAGGCAAGATGTGAGGACAGTTGAGCTTGATGGAGACCAGTTTGCAATGAGTGGGTTTATTAATTAAATGGAATATGATCCAAAAGACTGTATGACCCATCCTGCACCACAAGAGAGAAAACAGGATAAATGTCACAGATGTCCCTTTTTTCTTTGTCCTGTTATCCACTGGTTAGTTTCCCTCTAAATCCAAACGTCAGTCAGACAACGCCTTAGTATTTTTTTGGTCTCCTGAGTGAATATTTCCAGTACACCCATCTGTCAGACCTTTTTCTGGGGTTCGAAAAAGGGCACGAGGGTGTGTTTTTGTCTGCCTGAATTCATGAGATCGACAGAACAAACGGTACATTTCACATCGTCGGCCAAAAATCCAAATGGTCTGATCTCCTTTTTGATTTATTGTCCTGGTCATATCCATTTCCAGGGCTCACTGAGGCCAAATCACCGAATGTGGTGGACACTTTAAAAAAATGATTCAACCATCTTTGTACAGTTTTCTCCTTGCTCTTCTTTTCCCAAAAACTTATCAAACTTGTACTTTTACCATCCAACAAGTCCGTAGACTCTACCATGCCTCATCTCTTATTTTATACAATTTACATACATTTTGTTTGAAAAGTGAAAACAAAAAATTATATGTATTTGGTTGTTTATCATTGAAACACCTTTCAGCAACCTTATCTTACATGCAAGTTGGAGTCAGTATCATTTCTGAGCAGTGAGAAGTGTTTGCACCTGCAGAACTAATACTGTTAATGCATTCATATCATGGAGGGTTATGTAACAGCACTAACTGAGGTGGAAAGTGCATGCAGCCACCTTGCCAGTCTTAATGCATTCAGGCTCCACGGTGTCAGATGGCCCAAATGATCCAGGGGGCTCAAGATGCTGTTTAGCAGTCCGTATATATATGTGTGTGTGTGTGTGTGTGTGTGTGTGTGTGTGTGTGTGTGTGTGTGTGTGTGTGTGTGTGTGTGTGTGTGTGTGTGTGTGTGTGTGTGTGTGTGTGTCTGTGCTGCAGTGTTTGTTAGATTAGGCTCAGATATATGTGTCCATATGGTTTGATGGTGACACGTTTGAATATGTATGGCCTCGTGCCAAAGGTGTGTAATGTTTATACTGTGTTTGTTTATGTGTGTGTGTTGGTTTACTTTCAAGCCTTGCCAACCATATGTGCGTTTTTATGGTGGAGGTCTAAGTAGGCCTTATTTTGGCCATGTGACTGGTGTGTGATCATGTGACTTCATGGTCACAGTTCACATCCTGTCACTGAAGAGTGAGGGGGATGAATTTGCTGACCCATGAGAGTCTAAATGGGAGATGGTCCAGTACACTATGGTTTCTTTGGGTTTTCATTGGTTGAGATGCTTGCTTGAACGTAAACGCCAGTCGTTCCTCGCTGGCTCCTCATTCCTTCCTTTCTCTCTCAAACCCAGGGTTGGTGACATGAGTTGCAGAGAAGGCTCCCCTCCTCTCCTCTGCCTCTTGTCTCCCGCGCACTATAATCCTGACATGGAAAACCACCCCTCAGAGAACAAGTGTCAGCGCTCAAATGGAGTGCGCAGTCAGCTTCCCCCCTTTTCTCCCTCAGGTTAGCATGTTAGAGAGCGCTAATGCTGATGGAGGTGGCAATTAACTACACAGTGATCAGAGTGATTGTACTGCTGCCTTACAGCCTTGCTAAGAAGATCTGTAACTGATCTCAACAGGACTGGGACTGCGTTCATGAAGCATATAAGGAGACTTAGCTTGGTGAATAAATAGGCATTCCTACTAGGTGTTGTGCAAGCCTGATGTAGTCGTGTTTTCTGACACTTGGTGGTATAAAACCTTTAGGAAAGGCACCACTGGGTGTCTCATTAAGACAAACGGTTTATTTTAGACACATATATTGACAGTTTTACATCCAGGTCAGGTTTTGAAATAAGCCATAAATCTTGTCTTAAATATGCGGGAAATCCTCTCATGTCCAACTCTGCTGTGGCCGAAGGTTTTTCTCTCACAGGTGCAGGCACCATCTGGTCTTGTCATCCTAATTCTCTGATTGTTACCCACGAAGATACATAGTCATGCATTACGCTATTTTAAAGTGACAATGTGTAGTTTTTACCATTAATCTCTGGAAATATTCATCGAAATGTTGTTGAACATGAATAAAATTATGTCCAGTCGTTGAAAAATATTGTAAAATATCACCGTAAAAATTGGGTCTAAAATACATAGGGTGCAGGTCTAAGTCTCTGGTGGACGCTATATTAGACGCGATGTTTCCTTCTATGTGAGTTGGCTCGGGGTCCTGCACTTGCTGATGATTGGCTGGACGTACGACTTACGGAAGTTACGTTACTACATTCAAAAACATTTAGGCAGTGAGAAACATGAATTTAATAACAAAACTGCTAAACTCTTTCTAAAACCTACGTGAAAGGTCAGAATCAAAAAAGAGATTCAATATATTTTGGCCAAGGGGTGTTGCCGTAGTTTGACTTCATCAGCAGGCGCAGGACCCCGAGCAGATTTGGAACCTATCCCGCCAGAAAACTAGCATCAGCATTGTGTTCTCTCGATGGAATTAACTGAAGGACTATCAAAGTATGAGGAGTCATGCCAAGGTCGCGTGCTTTCTGCTCGACAGGTAACTCCACTTACCGTTTTTTTAAACTAGCGATGTTTACTAGGGATGTTTTGATGACGACTGAAGCTAAACCTTCCGAATTAAAAAAGTACCTTTTTTTTTCCTATTTGACTTTCTAAATTGGTCTTGAAACTTTAGTATACCAACGTGAAGACAAATAACCATGAGAAAAATGCTGCCCTGCCAATATTCTCCCGGCCCAACACAAACCCCTCACCCCTTCGCTCAGGGCCACGATCCTGCATCTCCAGCATAATGAAGCCGTATAAGCCTGTTATTTGCTGCTTTACGGCTTGTTTTATGAAGGTGAGTTGACAAGCAGCTCCCAGAATGGTTCCTGCTACTTTAACACACAGAATTACCAAAAGAAAAGGAGCAGTGAGGAGGGAGGGCAGGGCAGGCTGGAGAATGTGCTGGGGCCTTTATGTTGGTCCTACCACGGCTTTGATGGGTAGAGGCCTGGCTGCAGGCTATCACTAGTACATTTTACGTCTTCCACCTTTTGTCACCAGGACATTATTGACGTTTGACCTATGTTACTGTTGCCACCTCCTCTTCACTAATCAATTCCCGCATCGATCCATTAATCAGACTGGCTGATGGCCAGTGAAAGGGCCCATGGGTATGTGTAAAGAACTGTGGGATAGGCCTCAGGCTACTTTGGAGGAGGCCATTCACTTGTGGAGTGGCTTAAGTCATCCTGGACTTAATTTGAAAGATTAGGAAGGGTCTTAATGTGCGTAAAAAGGGAAAAAAAATCATTTATATCTCAGTTTACAATTTATTAAATTTTAATTCTTGTTAATGAAATAAAAAAAATAAGTGAAATAAAATCTACCTCTGAATGTTTTAGACTGGCCAACTTTCTGATAAATAAAAACTGAATGATTTTTTTTTTTGGAGACAGTTGTTCCCAGGCTCTATGCCATCCGAGTGAAATTTGGCAGGAAGCATTCTCATCAATGAAGCATTTAGTATAACTTGTAAAAACATTGGCTCAAATATCAGAATCTCTGTGTGACTGAAACAAGGATGCTTTTTGAATAAGAGCAAACATGTTTTTGTTCATCTGACTGTTTCCATGGAGGTTGGGCAGCAGCGTAATTGTGCCTAGGCCACAAACAGAAATGACTGATGCACAGACAGCCAACAGATCAAAACGGAAGCTGCGGGAGCAGAACCCGCCATGCTTTGATTAGGTTTGGTTCAGTTTTGGTTTGGTGTGTGCTGCCTAAAGCCATCACCCCAGTCTGTCTCTGCTCTTGCCAAGTTGTTTGCCAAAACATGTTTTTTTGGGGTTTTTTTTTTTTTGGAAAAAAAGTTAGACAGAGAAAAGCTGTGGGCTGTTTTTATTCCACCTGCTTGAGAGTGTCCGGGGTCCAGCCGACAGTCACTCAGCTCTTGTAGGTTTAGTGAATTGAGTAGACACTTCTTGTGTGGATTTTTCAATTCTTCAACATGTCATTTGGCTGAGAGTGCTATTGTCCCCTGGCCCTTTTCTCCCTGCTCCTTCTGCCGAGACAAGTCGTGTCATCCCCTCGTGATCAGTACTTTTGTTGCCTTTGTTTTTGGCCCTACCTCAGAAGTCCATCTTGTCTTTTATGTCCCTTCCTTTCATGCATAAGGGAACAGTTGTGGCCTGTTGTGGGGCTGTTCCACTGCATTTCCACCAGTGGGGTTTCCTTTCATTCATTTCAAAGTACTACAATGGGCTCTGAGGGCCTAAATGACCAATGCCGAGTGCACAATCCTACAGAGTCCGCTCATTTTGTTTGGCCAGAGTCAATAAAAATGCTAAGTTAAAAGCTAACCCTCTTGTGCCCTCTTGGAATCGAGCGACTTGTTTGACCTTTTGAAGCCCCCCTCTTTATTAACTTTTAATGATCATTTATAATTTCTTTTATACTTTTACCAAACCAATTTTATTTTTCACATATCTGATTAATTTATAGTTTACATTTTCTGGTTATTTAATTGAAATACAGCAGTTGGGTTTATTTATGAAAGTTTGGGGTTAGGGTTAGGGTCATGACAGCTAGAGAGATCATTTAAATTATGAAAACTAGTTGATTTTAAACTTTTGCCTCCTTTATATTAAGGCAAAGATATGTTTTTATTTTTCTAAAGATTAAGTTGATTTAACAGTTTTATATGAAGCACTATAAAAGGGCTGCTGTTCTCTCCCAGCATTACCACACAGGCCTTGTATAAAAGCATTGTATGCCAATTTGTGAGCTCGGCAAAAGCCTGTGACTTTGAGAAGGATTACAGGTAGACAGACATTGGCTGCTGAAGATAACTGTCATGACTTCATGCTCATTGTGTAGATTAAGGCATACGACCCACGCTAATAAGACTGGAAAGGGGAGAGGACGTGAATGGGAGGGTGAGGAAAGGGTTTAGTTGGATTTGAAAGAAGCTGTTTCTGCATTTGACTAGATTAGGGTTTCCTACCAAACAAACGGTGCTAGTTCAGGTTTGGTCCTCATTGTTTTTTTTTATTATTTAAAAAGGGGTTAAGAGACTGGTATTCCACAGCTACATTAGAGCCACTTGTCACATAAAACATATTTTCCCAATTAAAGTTTTATCACCTTTTGTTTTTTTTTTTCTGTAGAAGATCACAGTGCTATTTTAAAGCCACAGTGGAATAGGGCTGGGCAATAAATTGAAAATTTATCGTTATGGAAATTTTTGACTCTAACCGATATAATTTTACCCATGTCAATAAATTTGATAATAAAAAAAATGTAAAAGGTGTAGGTTGGCGACGTTCATGTCCCTTTAAGAAGCTGTACCACTTCGAGTCACATGACAACGTGACTCAACGTAATACATGTGAGTGACAGCCCCATCTAGTGGACAACTTTTGTTTTTGCGCATACATGTAGTTATCGTCCATTTATTGTTATTGAGGTGAACTCCTCAATATACCGTGATGTTGATTTTAGGTCATATCGCCCAGCTCTAGTGTGTAATATTTTTACTTGTTTACTATCAAATTCTGTGTATCACATTCAAAAAAACGTGTCCTTTTTCATTAATACTTCTCACCAAAATCTATTATTAATATTCCTATTAGCTTGAAATGATATTTTTTTATATACATAAACTGTGGTCGACGCTCCATATCATGCACCATCTCAAAATACCGTAGCTGTTTAGAGACATACAAGATATAATGTTGCATGTTTTGCATTTGCGTCTTGACATGAAAGTTCTCCTCCCTCTAAACATTACGGCGCCGGTTCTCTCCATGGCAGACTTGCTGGTTTGGTGAAGTTCTGCTCCTTCCCCTTGGGTTGCTTGCCCTGCTCTAACTACATGTGATCGCTGGATTGAAAGCTGGAGGTCATTTATAACTGTGACGGTGCATGCATGGCTGCGGGGGAGAGGGAGACGAGTGACTCGGCAGATGCGACGGTTGTGGCAGACACAGCAGCACTCTGTGGCAAATAGAAGCTGCAATGGTTTGATTCACACCAGACGTGACGTGGAATGTTTCAGGCGCGTCCCAGAAGCGCCTTGCCATGCCACGCTTCTAAAGATGGAATTGGATTCTATTTTTGAGATGACAGGCTTCCAGGACACGTCAAGCTCCACAGTTAGCATAAGGCTAAACAGGACGTTACACACGGTATCACTGTAAAGTTTCTGGTAAATTTCAAAATGAAAGATCATTGCAGATTTGCAATTTTTTAACTATGTAAACATTGCGCCTTTACTGGCAGCAGTAGCTCAGGAGGTAGAGCGGGTTGTCCAGTAATCGGAAGGTTGCAGGTTCGATCCCGGCTCCGGCCAGAGAATGCTGCTGTGTGTCCTTGGGCAAGACACTTAACCCGCCTTGCCTGCTGGTGGTGGTCGGAGGGACTGGTGGCGCCAGTGCTCGGCAGCCTCGCCTCTGTCAGTGCGCCCCAGGGCAGCTGTAGCTACGTTGTAGCTCATCCCCACTAGCGTGTGTATGTGTGTGTGAATGGGTGGATGACTGATTGTGTTGTGAAGCGCCTTGGGGGGTTGTAGAACCCTAAGAAGGCGCTATACAAATACAGGCCATTTACCATTTACCATAACCAAATGGCTTCCTTGCTCCCTGCAATCTGCAGTAAAGAATCACAACATTCCTTTTTACAAAGACAACACCAAAAACAAGAAGGTATGCACTGAACTAACAACAGTTATCTGAATGGATGGTGAGTTTAAAAGACTGAAAAATATATTAAAAGGTTTTTCAAAGCATACAACGTCAATTCTTCCATGATTTTATGATCTTGCAAGTTCAGCTACATGGACCACACATCTGACATGCTCCCAGTGTAAATTGGCACGCTGCGGAGCTTGCAGGTAAATGGTGACACTACCATAACGTGCCTCAGACGCACCAGGTGTGAATTGAGGGTGAGTTGATATTTCAAATTGGAATGAATTAACTGAAAACAATGAATGTGAAGACAGCTCTATGAAGTGCTCTGATGAACGTTTGAAGACGTTTAGAGATGATAAGCTAATGCTATTCTGTTCACTTGACCTCTTTTGGTCCGTTCGATTTGTCCTCAGAACTCGGAAATCCCGACTTCTGATTAGGAAAACTCAACTGAAGCGCCCCCTAAAGTCAGACCTCTCAGTCGGAAAGTCGGAAGAATTTCAGAACCCCGACCTCGACATCCAAAATGGCAGCTCTCCGTATCAACAAAAGTAAGTTTTGGTTGAAATGTGTTTATTTCACAAGACACACTTGTAAGAGTGTGTTTAAAATCTATGTTACATGTAGCGCATGCAACTCTATGCTAAACAAAGTAAAAGTGTTGTTTGCATGTTGAGCGTACAACTTAAAATTATGTTATTAAGAGAAATCTACAAACAATGACTACTGTTTTCGAGGGTGTTGCCATATTGGAATCCTGACTTCTTCGACTACGGTAACCAGAATGCTGTTAACTCGTCATTCCCAGTTCTGACTTAAATTGATCGCATAATTTTTCACTTTAAGGCAGGTTATTCTGTTGTAAACAAATCTGAGTAAAGGCAAAACAAACTCAGAGATTTTAAATATGATCAAAACATTTTCATAGACCCCCTTTTAGTTTCTGTTTAAGAATAAAATCTAAACTCTTGTGATACGACTTCAGTATGTTGGACCATTTTTATGATAATTGTACAAATCAAAGGGGTTTTAAAATTCTTTATAGCCCATGGGATACTTTTTTTTTCAAATTAAAAGAACTATCTGTACATTATCATAAGAGCTGTAACATGTCCAGCTTCCTATTATGCATCTTTCTTTTTTCTTGTAAAAGAGAATCCAGCCCTAGTAAACACTCCAGCCCCCAGCTGTTCTAATCTGGAGGGGAATGAATTGCTCATCCTGAGCTCCAACTTGCTGGAGGGCAAGCAAAGGAAGCAGGGGGGCAGTAAAGCAGAAGACAAGTGTTTGATTCTGTTCTCCTGACTGTCTTGGGTGTATCTGGTTAATTTTTCAGCATTTCTGTACCTTCACCTGTGTCCTCAGTTCTTAGGCAATGTGGATAAAAAGAAGAAGACAAAACCCCACACATTACAGCACCATGCTGGGTGGAGGACCACGTGTGGGGGAAGGCTTCAGCTTTCTGTTTCATTCTAAATAACCAAGTGTCAGACAGGCAGGTAGATGTGAAGCAAGGTAAATATTGATGACTTTTTGACCATTTTATTCGCCCCCTGCAGACAGCTCTCGGCAGAAGGAGGGCTTGTTGATACTTCAGCAACATTGATTTCCTCCCTTTTCTTTATTCATCCTTTTATTTTTTATACCAAATTTAATCTGGATTCTTAAGCACTACAGCCCTCAGAATGTGGTATACATATTAAGAAGTGGCTTATTACTGTGGGGAGGAAACGCAGATCTTTAATTTTGTGCATTTTAGACACAGCTTCTGTCTGCTCCACCATGCTGGAGATAATTGTGAAAATCTACATATTGAGAGGGAGGCTGTCATTGGGGTCTGTTTTTGAGTGGGCCTCTTGTTATCTGCTGTAATTCATGTAGTAGGATGAATATCACCACCAGAATTAGGCTATTATGTTGCCATGTGGACGCCAGTAGAGTTACAAGAAATGGTGTTCATCACGTCATGATAATGAAGCAATTACTAAAAGATGTCTATATTACAAAATTGACTAGCAGACCATAATAATCAGTGGCTTGAAACGGTATTGTCTAATATCAGATCCAGTAATTATTAAGGTGTATCATCAGTAATAGAATGAGGACTGATGGCAACACTTCGTTCACAATTCTTAATTCATACCAGACAAAAAAGACACCCTGGGTGTTTCACATACTAAAATAACCTATAATCTATTGCTATAATGTAGGTTTAATGACATGCAGTAATGTATAGGCAGTAGGACTTAGGAAATGTAACCATTGTACGTGGTTACAGTGGGATACAAAAGGCATTGGTCAACCGGACCAATCAGGTGTCAACAAAGCCACGACTCCCCACACAGTGCCCTGCTTTGAGCTCAACATTTTCACAAACACGTCACCCACTATACCTCACAACTCGATAGAAGCCATAAAAAAACATCAGAAAAACGAAAGAAAAAAAATGTTAATTTACTTTCTATACCATAATGTTGCTGATACCGATTCTCAAAGGTCATTGAGGGCCATCACTATGGCGCACAAAGACAAACAACCATTCACACCCGGGGCTAATTTAGAGTTGCCAAATAATCTAGAAAAACTAGAAATACTGTAAAAATATCCCCCTGCATTCATTCACATAAAAAGACTAGGGATGCACCATATATCGGCATCAATATCTGTATCGACCGATGTTAGTCATTTTTTAACATATCAGTATCGGTCCAATAACTAAAACTCGGCCGATATTAACAAACGATATTTTTTCCATCTTGTTGTTGTTGTTTCAGAGGGTGATGGGAGTGATGTGTAATTGTTTAGTCATGTGACAGTGATAGTAATCATCTCAGAAGCGTGAATGTGTGTGGTGTGTGAATATAATAACACACACACACACACACGTAATATATAAAATCACATATATAAAATCTAGTTTGCACTTAATCAGAATAAAGCAAGACATTCAAAAATTCTGCTTTTTTTAAGCTGAAAAAAAAATGATATATTTATCAGTACTGGCCAATATCAGTTATTGGCCATAACAGCTAATATCAGATATTGGTATCGGTCCATCCATAAAGACGACAGTACACCTCAAATAGTGTTATTGATGTTATCCACAATAATGCCTCTTTGCCTCACAATGAAACTTGTTTTTGCAAATCTAATTTTATTTTGGATTGTGTTTATCCAGCTGTCTTTAATTCTGGTGTAATTTGGCTGCATGCAACTTCTTTATTTCAAAATTATAAAACTGTTTGACAAGTACAGGTGAAACTCAAAAAATTTGATTATCAGGCAAAAGTTGATTTATGTCAGTAATTTAACTTAAAAGGTGAACTGTATGAGATTGACTCATTCCATGCAAAACCAGATGTTTCAGCCTTTATTTGTTATAATAGTGATGATAATGGCTTACAGCTGATGAAAACACCACATTCAAAATCTCAGACAATTAGAATTTTGTGAAAAGGTTCAATATTCTAGACTCAAAGTGTCACACTCTAATCAGCTGATGAATCCAGAACACCTGCTAAGAGTTCCTGAGCCTTTAGATGGTCTCTCAGTCTGAGTTGAATTACTGAAATAAATGGACTTTTGCACCATATTCTAATTTTTCCTGTCTCACATGTAAATGAAACATCCACAAAGCATCATAACAGCTGAGAATTAATTGGCTTTTCTATCATAACTGTTTACAAACTAACATGAATTCTTAATAAAGAAGTTGTTTTTGTGTCACCATAATAAGTGAGGCTGTGATTATGGTCACAATAGCAGCAAGTTACATACGAATATTAATAGTTGTTGCCAAAGGTAATGAATGAGCATGGTTGTACTTAACCTAAAACTGGAAAAAAAACCTACAATTTTTAGAAGAAAAAACAGACTTTTATTTATTTCATTATTTATTTTTTTGGCTCCCAACATTTGCAGAAGTTAAAAGAGTATGAACAAGGACAACGGTAGCAGAGGAGTGCCCATCTGGTAACTGGAGGGTTGCAGGATCGAGTCCTGCTCAGTCTGTCACGGTTGTCGTGTCCTTGGGCAAGACACTTCACCTGCTGTTCCTGCTGGTGGTGGTTGGAGGGACCGGTGGCACCAGTGCTCGGCAGCTGTGGCTACATTGTAGCTCATCACCACTAGCGTATGAATGTGTGTGTGAATGGGTGAATGAATGGATGTGTTGTAAAGCACCTTGGGGGGTTGTAGAACCCTAAAGGACACTTATCATGAAAAAACGTTTTTCCTGTAAATGTGATGTGATCATTTCTCTCAAAAGGAGATGTTTAGAACTTTCTTTTGGAGCTGTTGATTAATGATGTTAAACTAGATCTGATCATATCATTTGTTTGAAAAACTTGTTAACTTATAACCTCTTCTAAATAGGTGAGAAGCCAAGTAAAATCTGTTGTAGTCACAGTGAAGTGATGCTGAAAGTGAGTAATACATAAGCAAAAGCTTGGTTTATGTGTACCAGAGAATATTGACTCGATACTCCACAAATACTGCTCGAAGTTTTCAAGACAGCTCACATGGCAGTTTTAGAACATGCCTGAGTAATAACATGACTCAGCCTCTTACTAAGGCCTTACCCCCATCCTCCTTCATTTCTGAGTCACCATGTCTGGGTCTACTATGGTGTTTCTGTTAATAAGAACCAGTTTCATCTTGCACCCTTATAACCCCACCAACACGGGTACCTCTGATCCCAGACTAGTAAATATGGTCTCTGTGGCCAGGTTTAGCCACTTTACAGCTGCCGTATGGCCACAGAGCCTTGTGTTATGATAACCTAAAAGAATCTAAGGGAAGCAAATAATAACATAAGGCACCTTTTGAACCAAGAGTTCCGGGGTCTCCCTCACATTAACTCTTGGGGGCTCCCACTAGAACTGCATATCTTCCGGTGCTTTTTTTTCCAATTTCTATTCACACTTCTGATAGGATCACTGAAGTGAGGAAATAGCGACCCAGCAGTTGGTATTCAAGTCCAGATTGTGTTGTATTACCTCCCTCACATAAAGCCTTGATGTATTCTCTGTCTGTCTTTTACTGTCTGATAATAAATTCATTTTTTTGGTAGATAACATTAAGATTGGTTGTACCAGGTTTTAGCACAGTTTATTTGTTGATTGTTACTCTGTTTCCAACTCATTTAGCTTTTTTCCTCTGACTAAATACATATCAATTAAAACACATGTAGCCGTTTAATTCTTGTATGTGTAATATTCTAAAATATATCACCAGGATGTGAGATGGTAAACAAATATCCACACTGCATCTTGAAAGCAGATGTAATGTATTGTTTTGATAGCAGTACTAAGACTCCCAACTAGGGCTGGGCAATAAATTGAAAATTTCTGACTCTAACCGATTTAATTTTTCCCATGTCAATATATTTGGTAATAAAAAAATAAAAGATGTGTGTAGGTTGGCGACGTTCATGTCCCTTTAAGAAGCTGTACCACCTCGAGTCACATGACAACGTGACTCAACGTAATACGCGTTGAGTCACACAGCCCCATCTAGTGGACAACTTTTGTTTTTGCGCATACATGTAGTTATCGTCCATTTATTGTTATCGAGGTGAACTCCTCAATATACCATGATACTGATTTTAGGCCATATCGCCCAGCCCTACTCCCAACCATGTAATGCAAAACTGACAGTATTGTAAAGGTTTGATAAAGATTAAAGCTGTTTGCTTATTAGTAGGGGTGTAACAATATCCAAATCTCACGATACGATATTGTCATGATATGAATCTCATGATACAATATTTATTGCGATATTGTGGGGAGTCTCACGATAATAAGACTCACAACATTAAATACTTTGACTGGAATCCTCCGTGCTGCGTTCACCGCTGTAGCCTCCATCCTCCATGTTTGTTTTTCTTTGCTGTGTGGGCTGCACGCACTCCCATTGGCGAACTGGCCGATGACGCGGAAGCAAAGGATCATGGTCTATGTAGTTTAGTTTGCTATGCTCCGGTGGAGCAGACTGAAAAGTGTTATTTTTACCTCAAGACGTGCTTTACGATATTGTGACAAGACCACGACGATATTGTGGTCATTTTACTACGACGATATTGCCAATATTGTTACAGCCCTACTTATTAGCCATTAGCTTATCCGTCCTGTAGAAGATTCTCCAGTGACCATTCAGGAATTGTTCTATAATACAATTATTGAAATAATTTAGAACTTTTACAGAGAAACAGAGCTCAGAATGGGAGAAAATCCCATTAAATAACTAATATTTTTATTTGACATGTAATTTGACTGTTATGGGGTACTTAGTGCTGCTTTTTTTCTTTTCTTTGAACAGTTCCTGAGGAGCACTTCTGATTTCTTTGTGCTCTTTACAGGCCTTCATTCTCCACTCACGTCCCCCATTTTAAGTAATTTTCTGTACTTTTTTCATATTTCCCTCATCGATGTACACCTTGAAGCATTAACTCTTTACAATTTTCTTTTTTAACTCTATGTACTATAATTTGGATTTGACCCTTCCTAACTTTGTCATATTTTCTGCTCAAGCCTTTTGTAAATAGTCTGAGAGCCTGGAAGCTCTAAAGTGCTTGAAGTATTCTGAATTGGCTTTAACTACCTGCTACAAATGCGACTTCTCTGTGTAGATTAGACCTTATTGGGACTTGAGGGCATGTGGAAGCGTAGTTGACAGGATTAAGTGGCTATTGAAGTCACTTAAGCTCCTTTAGAGAGCAAAAGACAAGACGAGAGAATAACTCTTTTAACAGATATCTTCTCTTGCTTGCTTTCTTTTGCCTACCCCAGACAAAGAAGGACACTACAAGGACTTCAGATAACCAGAGAGGGTTAGTGGCGGGAGATCCTGAGATAAATGATGCTTAAAGGTTGAATATGGAACAATTTAATAAAAAGCTATATTTAAAAATAAATAATCCCTCAACGGGGCGTTTAGAGGCGTGCAGAATGAAGGTACAGTATTTCCTTTAAAAACTATATTTTAATTAAAAAATAATCAAATATTTATTTTGACGGCCACAACACTGGGTTTATGTTTACATCTACCAGCCACTAGAGGGCACTCTTGCAGGTTTCCAAATATGGTAAACAGTCCGCTCGGCACAGTGAGGCTGGCACTTTGGAAAATGGCGGACTCGGCAAGTCAAGCAGCTGCTTCTGAGCCCAGAAGATGTCGTCGTCCTTCTCAGAAGAGGAGCGACCATAAAAGATCTAAAACCAGAGTGAGTTTAGGTCGTCACTGGACACGGTGCTGGCTGCTCACTTAATGTATCGGCAGCAAACCTGGCATCCTGATGGCTGGAAACCTTGTTCTATTGTTGCTGCTACAACCTCCACACACTAGATGTCACTTTGGTGTTCGTGTTCCATATTCCACCTTTAACATAAAATTATTTATCATGCCCCGTCATATTTAATGTATAAGTTTCATTATTTGTAAAATGATGGGCCTTCTCTGGTTGCAACAAACAAATCCAAACGTGTTTTTTTTAACCAATGACTACATGAACATAGGCATGAAATCCCACTATAGCCACTTTCATAAGACACACCATGCCGTCAAATCAGTGTAGTGCTGCTGCCACGGTGTGTCTTAGGAAAGTGCCGTGGTGACATGGCAATGCAGAAATTTTGCAGCTTTCATGCTGCCAAGCTTGGTAGTAATATTACTGCAACAGCGGACTTGTGAATGAAGATAACCCTAACCCTTGGCGCAACAGAGGGTGGTGTCATGATCTCGTGTGGAATGTCCGCCGAGCCCAGATCAGCAACTATATTGAAAATGAAAGTAAACATAAGTTTCTCTTCTGTAAACAGAATCAGCTGAGATGATCAACTGGAGCGATGCAGAGCTCCAGGAGCTTCTCTCCGTTAGAGCTGAAGCTCAGATCACCAGACAGTTCACAGGGACTGTGAAGGACAACTACCTTTAGGAGCGACTTGTCAAAAAAACCTAAAGAGCGCGGCTTCAATCGCAATAAAAAGCAAGTTATGTCCAAGTTAAAACGAAGTCTGTGAGACCGCCCCCACACCTCCTTTATACCACCATCGCTTAATCTGTTGTGAAAGTCACATGATCGCACCACGTTACCGCCACAATCTGACCACTTATGAATGACCAAAGGCTCCCTGATGCTGCCTCAGCATTGCGGCAAATTGGCGGCATTGTTTTATGAAAGAGGCTTGTGTTTTTGTTGATTGGTGCTGGATTGCTGAGGAAAATGTGAGAATCTGCTTTTATTATAGGGAACATTTTTGATGGTAAGTAGGGAATAAAATTGTCCAGCCAGACAGTATTGTGATATTGTATTTCAAAAGCAATATGAATCTGAGTCAAATCAGTTCAAGATGACCCACACAGCTAATCGGCCACTTAGTCAATTACAAAAATTCAAATTAAAGCATTTAATTGGAAAAAAATAATAATTTTATGATAATGCTCAAAAGTGGCTCTCACTAACCAGTTCTTTGTTTTTCATAGAACCCATTAAAAATAAACTTTTGCATTTACCATGGTCTACCACAGGAACTTCATTGATGGAAAAACTCTGTATTTCTTATCTACTTTAAAAAATGCAGCTGAAAGGCAAATTCAATTCCATTTTTTTAGACTTTCTTGTGCAGAAGCCACTTCCACCAGGATCTGTATATGAATGCTGAAGAGATTATGCAGCAACAACCTTTAATTATGCATTGCCCTCAGCCCAGTTCTGACATTGTTTGCTGAAGAATACCTGTGCATTAAATACATTTGCTCCTACAGTTAAGGTATCAGTGTTAACTAGTGTTTGTATATTTGTGCATATGCCCATGTGGTGTTTATGTATGTGTTTGTGCTGACAGGGGGAACCACTGGCTCCAGCCCGCAGTCTGGCAGCTGTATACTGAAGCGTGGCGTCATCACCATCACTCTGCAGGCTCCTCGCTGCGCTACATCCCCCGTAGGGCAGTTCTCTACTGCCCTGGCAATGATGAACGAAAATTGAAGAAACTAGCCTCGCTGGATGTCGACTGTGCCGTGTTGGACTGCGAGGATGGAGTGGCACTCACCAAAAAGGTACAAAAATGTGCCCACTTCCACATGAAATGCTATTCACAAATACAGCTTTGTAACCCTGGCTGATTTTAATTTCATCCCCCTCCGTCAGACAGGTGCTTGGTCTTAAACACTGAAAGGAAATCTACCTAAGTGAGATGTTTAAATCGAGCACATTTCACCCCATTGTGATTGTCAAAAAGCAGTAGTGCACCCCCACTCATCAGTCTTTTAAAGCAAGGTGACCACGTCCCACTGGGTTAGCAGTGGGAAAGCACCAGATGCAGCAGGTTAAAAGCATTCTCCCCCTGCCCACTCAGCCTCCCCATTGGCCCAGCTGAACTGCCCATGAAATTGTGATTGGAGAGTGGGATAAAGAAGGGGTCCGGGCGAAAAGTTAACCAACAAAGGTTTTTAAGTCACGATAGTAAAGATGATTGATATAGCTGGAGGCTGTTCCTGTAGTAGACAAAGACAATAAGATGATGGCCTGTGTGAGTGACAGGCTGAAGCTGTGACCCTGCGACGGCGTTGGTGGATGTCAGAGCTTCTGTCTTTATTATGCGTGAAGGGGGGGAACGTGGAGAGGAATGCTTCACAGAAGGCGCCAAGCAGACTAGAAAGAAAAATCCAGAGGCTGGACTCTTGTTGAAAACGTTTTGCACCAACTTTATTGTCTTCTCTCACTGGCCTTCATATCCAGTCGCTCTATATTTGACTGAATTTGTGAGAAATTATTGTAGATTTTGAATACGGCATGATCCATTTTCCCCAAGCATTTGTTAAATGGTCCTTTTTTCCATCGGCAATTAGCTGGTGGGTTGCACTTGCCAGCCTGGTATGTGCTTTTACAGCTGAAGGTAAAAATCACATTAGCTACAGGGTAGTTCCACTCCTTTAAAATGCAGAATAATGTCCCTCAGCAGGCTTACCACTCTGTCTTCAGTTGTAGGTCTCTAAGTAATGCACGTCAAAACACCAACAGTAATTCTGGGAACATAGCATTGTCCATCAATAGTTCCCTACCTAATATTCCCATTGCGATCTCCTTTTTGGGATCAGGCAGTACGTCAGGGTAGCAAAGCAGAGCATTAGGGCACGCTTTGACTCAGTAACTTTCAATGAAGCGTGCAATGATATTGTAAGCTATTATGTGTTTTTCTGTGTCGTGCTGTAATTTACTGGGGAAGAAAATTCACTCTATTCACTTTAAACTCTTGGTTTCTGCCTCCTCTGCAGCAATTAGAAATCAATTTTAAAAAAGAAAGAAAGACAGATTTTTCTTTGCTAATGTGTCTTTGTCTGAGTTTCCAACACGCCCAGAAGAAACGTCGTAGTAACTATGCCAGGAATCTGTGTGGCGCTGTAATGTTGCCACAAAATATAAAATACAAAACAAAGTGTGGGGCAAAGCTGGGGCAATGGTGGCTCAGTGATTAATAGTTTACCTTGTGGGTTGCCGATTTGAACCCAGGCTCTGCCCGTGTCAGTCCTTGGGAAAGACACTCCACCCTCCTTGCCTGCTGGTGGTGGTCGGAAGGCTCAGTGGCGCCTATTGTGTAGCAGCCTTGCTTCTGTCAGTCTGCCCCAGGGCAGCTGTGACTACACTGTAGCTCATCATCCACAGATCATTCATATCAACAGCAGTTAGGCTTTATAACACATTATATCATGAGTCACTCAGCCACTTTAACTCTACGGTCACCACTCCATGCATAATGCACCTGATATATGTATGTTGTACATGTGCGCTTACATGTTCATGCCTGTATTACAGATATCTACCACATAAACAGTAAATATTAGTTGTATTATAGTAGTAGTATTACTTCCACGTTGTTTCACAACCCCCTATGCATAATGCTTACTGTGTATGTGTCTACATAGGAACTATTGCTGTATATAGTGTCTTGTCTTATTCTATTTTTTACATTCTTGGTCACTTTTGTACTCTTTTGATATTTGTCCTGAGCTGTGGTAATGCACAAATTTCTCCACTGTGAGATCAATAAAGTCTTATCTATCTTATCTTATCTTATCACCAGGATTGTATTGGAAAGTGTATTGGAGTCCTTGACTTATTAAAGCACTGTACAAATGTGCAATGGTATTATTATATCATAAACACAGAATATTGATGGTGGTTGTAGATTAGTTTAGATGCGGGGGCTCCGTATGTTTAGATTTTTTTCCTTTCTGGAATCTATTTGGATGAAATAATTCTTTCAAGGCTCCTAAAACGTAGGCTGGAGTGATTAAAATAAATAAATAATATTCACAAAAAAAAATGCCTTTTGTGCTGCAAAACAGCTAAAATTTGACTAAATATCAGATCTTATGAAAGCACAATTTTTTTCACAGTGTATGTTATTCATCTAACATAATCATTTAAAAGTGGTTTTGGTTTTCTGCTAAGTTATGCGTTTTATTTTGAAATGCTGAGGTCTTTTTCCTGTGTTGTTGCTTTAGGAAAAGGTCAAGAATGTTTCTTTTAGTCGAAAACTTTTTAAAAAATGCTGTTTGAATAAAACGAGATCCGACGACCCTGAGATTTCTTCCCTATAAGAAAAGACAACTTTTATGTTTCATCTATTTCCTTTGTGAGTCGCACTTTTTAACAATAAGTCAAGTCCTGGAGCCAGGTTCTGGTGATACCCATCATGTCATGGTAGCTTGTAGCTTTGATATATTTACTGCTAGGTCAGATATTGTTGTACATTCCTTGTATCTTTCAATTAACTAATTCAAATTTTGTACCAGTGACAAAAATGAGCAGGAAGCTTTGTAAACACACCCTATATTGTGTTTTATTAAATCAGTTGAAGATCTGTTCCGGGACCTGCTGTTCAGTAAATGGATTAGAGATTTAACTATTGCACTGTGAGTGTGTTTTGCACTGACGCTTTCTACCGTGTATGGCATTGCTGCAATTATATTCACCATGACAACCACACAGCCCTCACCGTGGGTTTGCCAAACCACGCAAGGCCTCAACAATGACTCAAAGTCTCATAATGCACTTTTAATGAAAGAAAAACACAGATTGGGCTTTTTAAATGTCATCCTGAAGCGCTGCTTTTGGTGAAGGTCACAGTGGACTAGGTGAGGAAAAAGTTCAGCACTGGGTACGCGTGGATAGGCCTTAAATACTTACTGCTGGCCACATCGTTTCATTAGCACTAATGCAGTGTTTACAGCTTGAAAAGTTCACGAATGAAGATCAGTGTGCCCCATTTCTTTCAAACTCAAAATCTGGCTTTGTTTGGAATAATGACCTGCTGCTTTAACTCGAGAAGTGTTTGCACTCTGTCCAAATGGTGACAGCTTAAGAGTTAGGGGGATAAAACAGGGAGTAAAGGGTAGGAGCCTCCCAGAGTTTGCTAACTGTCACCGTGGACCTGGAGGGGAGAGAAGAAGGAGGAGAGAGAGGAGGGAAGACAAGGCTGACTGCTCTAACACTCTTACACATATCATCATAGCTGTATGATCAGTGGGGTGGAGGAAGAGGGAGGGCAGGTTGAAACCCCAGAGCGGAACTGACGGCTACACCTGTCCTCTCTCCTCCTCTCTCCCTCACCTACTTGTTCTCCATCGCCTGCCTCCCACTCTCCCAGTGTCCTTAGGGTTAACATTGTTTATCTCTCCCTCCCCCATGTTCTGTGTCTGTCTCTTAGTGCCCTTTGGTCCACTATTCCTCCTGGTGTTTCTCTTTCTCCTTCTCTTTTCCCCACATGGGTCCCTCCATCCTCCATGACTCCCCCCTGCCTCCCTGCCGCAGAGAGTCTCTCCTAATCCCTGGAAGTTTGGAACTAATGAACTAACTGCTGAGCCGCTGCCACGGAGCTTGGTCCCAAACTATACTGTACTTCACACTCGATTTCCTCTCCAGATGGCATAGTGGCGCGGCCGACACGACGGGGAGCAGCTCTCGCACACCAGCGTGCGCCTGCAAATGCACACAAGACGGGCAGAATGCAAACATGCACACGCGCCTGAGTGTGTGAGTGTTTGTGTCTACACACACAAAAACACAAACAGCAAAGAATAAAATAGAGGAGCGGGGCAGTCAATTCATCGTAGACGCATTCAGACTAGCAGCACCCTGAGCCGGAGCACCTTTGTTCACCCCTGGGTCTTCTGCTTTTCCTCTGAGGCCTGAAACAAGCCAAATTAAGTCTATTGAAGTGTGTAACTTGGCTCCTCTCTGGGAGTGTTGGCCACTCAGCAGCATACAAAGCAGTTAAACCAGGAAGTGTACTTTTTATCTGTACTAATTCAAATCTCTTAGTGCTACACCTTTCTCTAGGTTCTGAGTGATTTCATGGGTGCCCTAGAGTATAACCGCTGTGAAAAAAAAATCACAGATGAATGTTTTATTATTGCTTTCTTCTTACAATTGTGATTTTATTCATTATACATTATAGCCTGGCAAGCCATCCTATATATGTGTATATATAGTCTGGCCACGAACTATTGACGGCTCTCAGTCGTGAGGTGGGATCTACGGTTGTCTTTCAAAATGTCAGCACGCAATTGGATAGCGCTAGGACCAATCAGAGTAACGAACGACATGATGTAATCACAGCAACAGAAAACAGGGAGGCAGCAATGTCGTCTAACATCAATGATTTCTGTCGTTTTTGTATAAAAACATGTGAATATCAGGTGTACTGGGACATTGCACTACTTTGTTTGATAAAAATAAGAAGCCGCTAAGTATATCAGACAGACTTACGCACGTTGGAGTCTAAATAATCCAATGTTGATGACAAAGCCATTTCAAACGAACGTGGTTCCTGTGCTGCCGCCATGTTGTTTGTGTTCGCGGCCGCAGCTCTGACGCCACCGGCTACTCCCACTCTGTGATTGGCCCACAATATAGAGCGCTGTGATTGGCCCAACCAAAACTATAGCGAGCTGTGATTGGACAGCCACAGCAGCGGATCAGGCTGCGAGGGTTCCAAGGAAGCGTGCCTAGACCAAACTTTGCAAAGCAAGAATTTGGTCTAGTTCACTAGGCTATATACATTATACTTGCCCAAGCTCATTATACTAGAGCTTGGACAAACAATGCATCAACTTTGGTTGTTTTTTCCCCACACACAGTTCCTTTCTAGTACCTGTTCATTTTCAGAGGGATGTTGTTTTTTGTTAAACCCTTTAAAGTAACTAAATAATTTTTTAAACTTTAAGCTAGAGCTTTAACATTGATCTCAGTGATTGTTAGGGTTAGAAACTTGACCAGTTTCACCAGCCCTCTGCTGGCCAGATACTGCACTTAACAGTTTTGTGGAGCGGGTAGGTGTTCTAGGCGGCGCTCTTATACCTGCATTATGGCTGTTAGCTATTTTCTGTGCAGTTAGCTTTTTCAGTTTGCTGATCATCAATAAAAAGCACAAGAAGAAGAAAAAAGACATTTGCTGTTCTGTTGGCATCATGGTGGAGCCTGGAAGTAAAAGTAAGAGAATAATATCTTTGGAGGTGAAGCAAAGAGATTAAACCAGAGTAAACATTGGTGTGGCCTACACTAGTTTGAGGAAGCTAAAAAAGGCTATGAAATCATGGACTGATGGTGACCTGGCTTTGTTGCAATTCGACTTGTAAGTAGTAATAATGTTTGTCCAACAGTAGCTACGTTTACATGAGCACAAGTAATTGCAACAAATGTCCTATCAGATCAAAAATTCTTCATGTAAACATGTCAATCGGAATATTCTGATCCGATACGGCCCGATCGGAATGAAATTTCATTCCAATTGAGAGAGGCGGTTTTGTCCGACCAAGATTTGAATCGGATAGGGGAAATTTGTCGCATGTAAACGTAGCTAGTGTGGATAATTTTGATTTGTGGCTTAGTTAGTAAGATTTGGCTCTTGTCAGTGTTAGCTTGTTGTTAGCGCTAGCTACAGCAGGCTGCTGTAGGGTTGTTTATGGTAGTTGTAATTCCACTTTCAACCAGTAGGGCGGAGGAGCAGGAATCTGCTCTGTGTTACTTTAAATCCGAGCTTTGAATTAAAAACTGAAAGTCTTTGTTGTTTGCCTGCCCCAATTTCTTAAAAACAATTTTTCCTCTACTTTTCTAATTTCCTTATGGACTAAACTGTGCTAACATAATCAAATACAAGACATGTGTTGAAACTTATCAAAAATGCAGCCAATAATAATAATAATAATAATAAAATAAAAAAACATTGAAAGAACTTTTGGAAATCAGACACAGGACTGTCAATACTTCATAATTAAAAAAATTACAAGAATCTGCGGCTCTGTGAAAGCAGGACCGGTTTAAAATCTTGTGACAAAGAAATCTGTATTTCATTATTCATTTTGTCTCTCTCTTTTTATTTTGGCCATTAAACATGCCCTATAAGACCTTTCAGCAGTGGCCCAGACATGGTCCTCTCATGCTTACATTATAAGCAGATGAGTGAAGACGGTATCGCTGTGGCGTGGATGACATTATTACAGTCTATTACCTTTGTCCGATTGTCAGTCAGCATGAACCATGGTCTATGCATGAACTGTGTCTGACACCAGAGATTTTCAACTTAACATAAATTATGCAGCCAACTGTCAACTGCTACATGACCTCAATTCAATGCTCACTGTGTTGTTCCAAAGGACACTGAAAGCTCGGCGCTCTTTCTAAGAGTAGATTCTAATGAGCAAACTGTTGACAGAAATTGCTCTTGGGAAATAAGGTTAACCAATTGAATTATGAATGATGAACATTTGTATTGAGTGTGTGTTGTATGTGCATGCATTTACGAGAGCCCATGTGTGGACTTGTCTACTCGACACCTCACAGGACCCCAGAGACTTGAGAGAAACTCCCAGTCAGGCTGCCAAGACTCACAAACGATATGTGAGCTGCTCAGCCAGAAAATAGACTCCATGTCGGTCAGATCAGAAAGACGTTCCGTTCCAAACCTCACTGTCTGTCATAGTGTATATGTGTGTTTAAGTGTTATGTATCGACTGGAGAGCTTATGTGGGGGCGTGCAATGGGTGAGCCAGAGGTCAAAGTGTAAGGATAGGTTTTCTGATTAGCATGTGTTATCAAAGGACATAAAGAATTCTAATTATTTTTGTTCTAAGGAATTTCCTTTGAAATGTATATTTGTAGCAAGACCGGATAGCATGGATTCCATGTGAGTACTGAAGCACTTTCACACTTTTATTATTCTGTTACACCCATTTTGTTTTCACTGGCAGCTGCAATCCATACCGGTACGTTCTTAATGTACTCAACACCCGAGAGTAACCCCTGTGAGGAGAAGTGGTGGTGGGGATGGTTACAAGATGAAGGAAGTATCAATAGAATGGGACAAAGAAAGGTCATGTGGGTTAATGTGAAAAGAAATTAAGCAAATATCTTTTATTTTGAAAGAAATGAAAGCAATATGCTGCTTCCTCCCCTCTGTTCTGCAGTACATCAAAGGAATTATGGATGCATAGTTGGATGAAATTAGGAGATGACATGATTGTGGTGTTCTATCACCTGTCGTCAAAAGGTGAATGTGGGTGATGGTGTTTGTTTGTGAATCACGGAACCTGTTTTCATTAAACTCTCAAAGTAATCATCAGATTTACATCTATAAGTGATTAATTTTAGGAGTCAACCAAATTCAAGATGGCCACCACCGCAAATTAAACTTAGTAGATGCAAAAAATGCCTTTAAGCCAGTCTGCTGTTCAGGTACTGTCCTACAGTTCTGCTGAGTCTTTCAGACCTTCTAAACCAAACTGACCGTTAATCATTTTCAAGATTTGATCACAAAGGGTTATTTTTGTAACTTCCTAATAATCCTAATCTTTGTTTAAAACTCGCATGAAAGACGTTTTTGGATATGCATCGCTTAAATAAAATCTTGGCTTTCAGTACTTTTAAAGATAATATACTCTATCAGTAATTGCATATCATATAGTTAAAAACCTTAGTGAATGCACGGCCATGGGTTTGGAATTACTGAACTTGAATCCAACAAAAAGACACTAAAACCTGCTTAAGCTTTAGATTTTTATTATGAATTTTGGGCCTTTTTAGGCTAGAAATTCCATCCATCTATCCATTCTCTTCCGCTTATCCAGAGTCGGGTCGCGGGGGCAGCAGTCTAAGCGGAGAGGCACAGACTTCCCTCTCCCCAGCTAATTGGGCCAGCTCCTCTGGGGGAATGCCAAGGCGTTCCCTGGTCAGCCGAGAGACATAGTCCCTCCAGCGTGTCCTGGGTCTTCGTTTGGGTCTCCTCCCGGTTGGACGTGTCCGGAAAATATCACCAGGAAGGCGTCCAGGAGGCATCCTGACCAGATGCCCGAGCCACCTAAACTGGCTCCTCTTGATGTGGAGGAGCAGCAGATCTACTCCTAGCCCCTCCCAGATGACCAAGCTTCTCACCCTATTTTTAACGGAGAGCCCAGACACCCTGCGGAGAAAACGCATTTTGTCTGCTTTTATCCACAATCTCATTCTTTTGGTCACTACCCAAAGCTCGTGACCATAGGTGAGGGTAGGAACGTAAATTGACCAGTAAATCGAGAGCTTCACCTTCTGGCTCAGCTCTCTCTTCACCAAGACAGACCGGTACAACGCCCGCATCACTGCAGAAGCAGCACCAATCCACCTATTGATCTCGTTCTCCATCTTTCCCTCACTCATGAACAAGACCCCGAGATACTTAAACTCCACTCGAGGCAGGACCTCATCGCTGACCTGGAGAAGGCATTCTATCCTTTTTCCGACTCAAATGCTAGTTGCATATAAAACAATGTATCAGATTCAACAAACTTGTACCCAAAATAGATACACATCTCAAGAATTCATTCTCATCACACTCTAGTATAATTATCTGCAAACCTAAACAGTAATTATGTAGTTTGATGGATAATTAGTACAGTAACGGTGTGATATAAGACGCTGTTTTTTACCTGAAGCCGTCAGTTTTGATCAACCTTGACAAGCAGAAATGATGGTTTACAAATTTTACCTCCTCTATCCGTTTGTTTATGTCTTGTTGTACATGCTGACAGGAGAAGGCATAACGCCGCGCGCCTTCAGCTGACAGATTGAAGGCCTGAATCTCCTCCCGCTACATCTCAGTTATCAGCATAGCCTGACTTAGACAATCATCTCGCGCCAGCTTTCTGGAGTGCAGCATGTCACTTGTCAGATCGCATCCACGTTGACTTGAAGCCTACACACACACACGCACACACACTGACAGACAAACAAATGTGTACACAGTCACACTTCAGGCAGGCAGCCTTCACTTGTTAGAGTCTTGAGCTCATTTTAAATGGCATTGTGAGTTGCACAGCAGGGTGCAAAATGCCAGCTCTTAAAAGGTAAAAGAAGAGACTAAAACAACTACAATTATTGTGATTTGTGATCTCCAACCATAGTCATGTTAATTTATGTAGATGTGCATCTTCACTATCCATCCATGCACGTAGTGTTTTCAAATTTCATAATTAAACAAGAGTTTTAGGAATAATTTCTGATTTTTTATCTAAGAATCCACCCTGTTGTAAGCCTTTTTGTAGACTAATCCAAACTTTAATAGAAAAGTAGAGTCTTAGCCTTATGATACTTCTAGAAACCCAGCATCACCCACCGTCTTTGACCTGATTTTTATTCACTACATGCCATTTTTCTTTACTACAATGAGAAATGATACAAATTCAACGTATCGACCAGGTGAACCTACACACGTTGGCTCTCCGTAGGCAGTGTTTGACGTTACTTGTTTCAAGCAGCTTGACAGGAGGGCTAGACATCCGCGATCTGATGCCGAAGAGGAAGCTGCCCCCACTGTGGACTGTACACACATCAGTTTGGACGCTCCGGTCTGATGTGGTGTCTACAAGGCAGCAGCCATGCTGTGTCACATATACACAACACTCTGTAGGATCCTCAGCGTCAAGGCTCAGGCTGCGTGTTAAGAAGCTGCCCTCGCTCTCCTGGAAGGTCAGCCTCTCTGCACTTGAAAAGCTTCTCATGTGCATCTATGCGTTCCGCAGCTCTGTCTGCCCGGCTGTCTGCTTGCAAAGCTGGATTGCCTGTGTGTGTCAGCCTCTAATGATGAGCATGATGGAGGGAATCAAAGGGTAGATGGGGCTGACGTTGAGGCGAGCTCTCCGTGGGAGACCAGGTGATTGGGGAGGGAGCTTTGAAGCAACTTGTTGGATGGCTGTCCATTAATGTAAAATATCTTCCTTTCAAAGGGGTTTATTCAAGCTTGGAGTAGGAGAGACCATCAGGGTCAAGGTGTCTGTCTACTTTAAACAAAAGGGAGATAAAAGTAAGGAAAGTGCATCATCACCTGGTCATTTCTGCCCAAATGGATTCAGCAATGCTAAGGAAAAAGGAGTAACAGGCAAAGAGTGTTTGTATTAAATTAGTAATTTTATTCATCGATACTGCTTGTTTGAAGTTGGGCCTTAGCCTAGCAAGCCATCCTTTATATGTGAATATATAGTCTGGTCATGGCGCATAAACAGATCTCAGTCATGGGGTGGAATCTATGGTTGTCTTTGAAACTGTCTCTGCATGCTATTGGACAATGAACAACGTGACATACTCACCGCTACAGATGTCAGTGGGGCAGTCCGCCATACTCCGTTAAATAAGATGCAAATTCATCCTTTTTCTAAATAAAGGACTTAAAGCCACAATGTGTAATATTTTTACCTGTTTACTACCAAATTCTGTGTATCCAGTGCACAAACTTGTCCTTTTTCATTAATATTTCTCACCAACATCAATTCTAAATATTCCTCTCAGCTTCAAATTTTACATTTTTAATACATAAATTGTGGTCGACGCTCCATGGTCATCCTCCATCTTGAAATACGGTAGCTATTTAGGGACATTCGAGCTCTGAGTTACGCGTTTGCACTATGACTGTAACCTGAAAGAAACAGCAGAGGGCAGCAGTGCGCCGTGGAAGCATGGCGTCTGACAATGCAACTAAGAAGAGACGAGACTAGCTGTTACACTGTTGCTGGACTTTGTTAGTTTGAATAACAAACAATGAAATCAAAAGACACATCAAATATGTCAGGTCTTATTGATTTCCAACACTCAGCAGCCGCATATGATGAGAACCCCGCCCGCAACAGCTAGACACCAGCATCCAAGTGTTTTTATGACTCACCTCAGCTGATCTATTCTTCATAATAAAGCTCCCAATCCGGTCCCAACATATCAGTTCCAAAGTCCTTCTTCAAGAAAGCTCCTTCTATTAAAGTCTCCTCTCTTACCGCAGCCTGCCGTGTCTCTCCCAACGGTGGTCCGCTAGCCGGTAGCCATGTTAGCATTAGTTACCGGTACTTTATTTCCACAGCGTGTCCCCGGCTCCAGCCAAACCTCATCGGCTATCCGATCGCTAAACAGCCAGTGGTTGATGTTAGCTCCATCTCGATCCTCACTGCGGCGCACACCGATCAGCTGATGGCTAACCGGCAGACTCTTGTTTACTCCGCTGCTCTGATCCACATGACACCGGACGCCACAGCTGATGCCACCCCTCCTCCGTGTGTGAATTGGTGACAGGCAGTTATGCTAGCTTCCTTCAGGACTGGTAGGTTGATACAACAGCTAACAGCAGTGTTTCCCCTAGAAATGTTTCCAGCCGTGATGCTTGTTGATTGAGGGGGGTGGCGGATCGCGCCGTCACGTCGGGGGGAGGGGGGCTACTAGTGGCATTATGCATTAAGACTTAACAGTCATTAAAAATGTTTTTTAACTGGTGGAGTAGTTATATGCTTTGTGTGGGTTAGGCTACAGAGACTGGAAATAAATCAATCTCATTCTTTTTTATAAAAAAACGAACCAGATAGCTGGAGTGAACGCTGGAGTTGTTGCCTTTTTGAGTGGGCCACCGTAGCTGCAATACTTACTCGAAACTGCATGGCGCTAAAGAGTCGCAGTTTTTACCATGATTTCTATGAATATCACTGATAGGGCCTTTAAGTAGCTGGGTGAATGACTGAAGGTTGGTTTATGCTTGACACGTCCGTGAGGTCCGCGTGGCCAAATTACGTCATTTTAGCAACCACGCCCTTCCGCATGTCCTCCGCACAGCCCAAAGTTTCCGCACCGCGCACGTAGGAAATTTTCTAACTACACGGACGGTCCCGTGCAGAAAAACATGGCGGACTGGCAAGAGCTCGTAGTGGCGGAGGTTTGTAAATACAAACATCTCTATGATTCGGCTCATAAAGATCACTGTGATCAAAATGTTGTTAATAATTCGTGGAGAGAAATTGCTGTTACACTCGGAAAAGACGAGGAAGCAGTAAAAAAATGTAAAACAACAGTGATTTCTACTTCTTCTATGGTGTAGTGTTGGATGAGCCCCATGCGCACACTCTGGGAGAATGTTGGCTCACAGCGGAGACAAGCTGCAGAAGGTAGGAAGGAACCATAAACGCTGCTTAGTCTGACGCGTGTTCCATCTGCGCGTCTCATTTCCACGCAGAATGTACATGCGTCAAGCATAAACCAAGCTTGACTGTGTTGTGAAGCGCCTTGGGGGGTTGTAGAACCCTAGAAGGCGCTATACAAATACAGGCCATTTACCATTTAAGTTCTTCTATCTGCTCTTGACTCAAAAAAAAGCCCAAGTATGAATAGTCCAAAGTTGATGCCTTTTAGTTTTTGCTCCCTTGCAGTAACATCCCGCCCACCAAACCGATAGAGCGCTGTGATTGACAAGATACAAGACTGTTCAGGTCTGCTGAGGCTCTAATGGAGCGTGGCTAGACCGATCTGCAGATCAAAATCCTTTTGCCTTCTTCTACGGTCTGTCTAGATTTCTAGGCTAGTGGGACCTTACTCTTATCTGAATTCCATACACTGTGTTTTTGATCCTCTCTAGATGTCTGTTTGTCTCATTTAGTTCAGGATCGGTGTCCTGCCAGCTCACAGAGCAGCCTGTAGTGCTCACAGATCATTTTCTCCCATCACCGTAAACTGTACAGGAACAGAAAGAATTTTATCCACCAAGTAGCAGGTTTATGATTAGTGATTTACGGCTGCGTAAATCGCTCCCATCCGCTTTAAGTTACCGTGATACAGTTGCACGTCTGCGTTGGCTTATGAGACTGGCAGTAAGACGGACGGAGCAGGAGAGAGAGCAAAACATGAGTAAAAGTCAAAGATCACAGCGGGCTCGGCATACGGTGTGACAATCCCTCCCTTCTGGTTCAGTCAGGCAAAAGGGAGCCATAGATGACACACAGCAGCTCAGCCTGCCCATGACCCCTATTAAATTGGAGCAAATCTTTGATATGTAGCTTGATACTGTATTTTATTGATACTGTGGGAGTGTCCATAATATCAAATACAGTTCTGCATTCCAGGAGATCAGACTATGCACTGTTTGGTCCTGTGACCCATAAAGAGTTCCCATAAGCGCATTTAGAACTGACTCTGGTTTTCTGCAGTTTTTGTCTACATGTCCTTCTTGTGTATTTTTGTACTTTAAATTTTAATCACATGACACGAAACCACACTTGCCATCATCATTAGAGCCGTATTTCAGTGTCCACCTTGTTTGATTTAGTAAACTTGCAACTGTGAAGCCAAGTTGTTGTTTTGAGGTTTAAAGTCATTTGTTTTGTGGCTGAAGTTTAGATCAGGAAGGAGATTTCCAGTTTACCCCAAACAATCAAAGGGCCCTGCCTCTGATCTGAGCTGACAACTTATAAGCCACTGTTTCCTCATGCTGCTTAACTCAGACCACATTTTTCCCACAGAGTCTGTCTTCTCTCCCGAGTCTGGCAGGTTTTTTTTTCTTCATTTCTGTAGTCTGCATCTGGTTTGAGTATAGTGCCATGTGCTGCTCAGTCGTTCATACAAGTCCAGAGTTTGCTTCTTTTAGATGTTTTTTTTTCAACCTACACTGAAAATAACTTTCATAAAACTCTACACTTATTTTGCAAGTGTAATTTTTTTTTCTATTCTTGCATTTGCTTGGACATTTCTGGAAATAAAATGTCAGGGTTTGATTAATATTAAGAAAAAACAACTTTAAAGTGACAATGTGTAGTTTTTACCATTAATCTCTGGAAATGTCCATCGAATGTTGTTGAAAATTAATAAAATGATGTCCAGTCATTGAAAAATATTGACTGCTTCGTAACATATAACCATGAAAATTGGGTCTAAAGTACATAGGGCGCCATATTTACTTTTACGTGAGCCTGCTTGGGGTCCTGGGCCTGTCGATGACGTCACACTAGATGATTGGCTGGACATATGACTTACAGAAGTTTCGTTACCACCTTTGAAAACATTTAGGTGATAAGAAATATGAATTTAATAAAAAATCATAAAATTTTTCTGTGTGTGTGAAATACTGACTGAGGAATTGAGATCGCGGAAGTGGTCTACTCAACTTAGCTTGACTACGCGGTATGGATGATTTCCTTTACAATTGAGAAACAGCTTTAGTTGGTGGGCTCATCATAGCGGGGCAGCTCCCAGAGTTCGAAAAGTATGGTAAGGCGATCTTTACACATCACAAATACAACACAATGTAACAATGGAGGGACTGGAGGACATGGTAACGATATTGAACATTCAAAATGGACCTTGCTAGAAAATGCCCAATCTGTGGGTTTTGTCATACTCTCAAAAGAAGATACCCATAAACAGCTACAGGTAGCAAGTCGAAACACTCTGGAGCAACTGGTGACACCACCCCTTAAAGCAACATTCTGCAACTTTTACACCTTAAAATTATGCTTTTTTTGTAAAGTTTTGGCATCATACTATTATCTATTATGTTCATTTTCATACCTGGGATAGTGTTGGGGGGTCCCACTTCTGTTTACCGCACTATACAGTTTTTGTCCTTTGGGTAGCACCGGAAGTACTGACCGGATGTCGTTTTACTGCAGAATATGGCAAGCCAAAGGGATAAAAAAGCGCGCGTTCTAAACGCGCCTTATGTCCACCAAAATGCGCGTCCTGAACGCGAGTTTTGACGCCAAAGGGGGCAAAAACTCACGTGTTCTAAAAGCGAGCATTATGTCCACCAAAACGCGCGTCTTGAACGAGCGTTTTGGCGGACATAATGCGAGTTAAGAACGCGCATTTTTTTTTATCCCTTTGGCTTGCCATAATTGTATAACGTAGACTCGCTGTAGCAGCGGCAGATTCACCAAAGAAAGCTAGAAATCCCTTATCAGAGGAATATAGGAAAAGTAAAGAAGAACGTGATAGAACAAGAGCAAAGACCAGAGTTATGATTGGGCCGTCTTTTCCTCGCTGGAGAGCTCTTTTAGAAAGAACAGCATGAACTACAGACTCTAACCTAGCCATGCTGCTAATGGCTAGGTAAGTAATAAATGATTTCACCAGGGTTATTTTGTTTGGTCGGGCATAAAGTTGTTATACAGTCCTGATAAAACTATTTATTCAATGTGTGGAGGTGGAAAAGTTTGTTTTCGTTGTTTTGCCTGACATTAGGAATGTAAACATGCCTCTTATGCCCCAGAGAGAGAGATTTAATGTTACGACAGTGACGTTACGCAGCAAGCCTCTAGAGGGCGACAGAGACCATATAACTGCAATCTTGCGGAATGCTGCTTTAACCAATCACACAGTGCGTTTGAATGCACATCAGAAAATTGAAGTACTGCCCTAAAAAGACTCATGTCATTATTTGAATATGCACGTAAACGCGTTAGTCTGGCTGAAGGCGAACTGGTTCTAATCGTGCTGAAGCACCAGATTGTGTGGTAGGAATCCAACTTCATTCTGCATGTAAATGGGTCAGCTGAACTGAACTGGTTGGACGCTCGCCTTTCGGAAGTGAAGAGACCACGGAAGCGGTCTTCCGATAATATCATCGCCACAACGTAACAAGCGTAACACCATCAAACAGTGCAGTACGTACCAAATCAGCTGTGCTGCAGCGTTGTTGTCGTCCATTCCTTCTGCCATTGTTTCAGTTCCATCTGCTTCACTCCCGCTAGCGTTTGTTTACTATTTGTGTTGCTATAAGCTAACAGGAAGAATGCCGACACGGAAGGGCGCATGTCGCCACCTACTGTACTGGAGTCAAACAAACTTCATTTGAGAGGTCGGTGTTATAATTTGCATGTAAACTAGGACTCACTGTTTATTACCATGAGATCAACCTGGATCGACTTAGATGTCGATCAGTGAACGCACTGACTGACCGACAAACTTCATATACTGGCAAAGTTGGCTCAAATAAAGGGGCAGCAACCTGGTACCTGGTACTCATAAAAAAGCCTTAGAACCATCCAGAGCCAAGTCAAGCCACGCTGAGTAGGTGCTAATGGAAAAGGGACAATAATACTGTGGTCATCTTTAAACATTTGACACTGGAATATTCCTAATGCTCAAACGTAGCCCCAGGATGAAATATCCTTTTTGATACACTCAGACTGTGGCTGAACTGGTTGTTGATGTTCTAGTAAAGGGTTGTCTTAAACATTTCAATGAAATTAAATCGTTTCTTGTTTATTCTTTTTTATTTTATTATTATTAACACAAAAACCAGTGTTCACACGTAACCTGTAATTTTCATATACAAGTTTGAATAGGCTTCATTTAATCACATCAAATGTTATTTGATTTAGTCACACCGAGTCAACATGATAAGCAATTACCGCACGACATGTTTCCCTTGACACTGATTGGTCTGTGAGCTTGTTTGTATTACAAAACATAAAAAAATTTGTATGCAAGTCAAGCTTTGAGGAATAATTATTTTTGAGTCAAAAATGGTACTAACTGCTTATTTTGCTCACATCATCTGGTCTTAACACCACATGGACATGGTAACAAGAAAGGGAAGCTTGATTTTTTTCTGTAGGGGTTCGAACATTGTGTTATTCATGCTAAATTGATCCATAATCACTTTGATCGCTCATTATTTTTGTTCCTAATGCAATGATTATTTTTATGCTTATTCTGAGCATGTTAATGGAGATGTTTTATCAACGGAATTGGACTTTTATTACATTCTCTCAGTTATATTTTAATGAATAAAAGTAATCTGTTTTTACATTTTAAGAGTAAGCTGAAAGAAAAGAATCCATCCCACATAACCTTAAAGTAAACATGATTGCTTTTCAAATTAAGGTAACTACTTTCAGCATCTTTTGTACTCATTTTACCTTGTAAACAGTTTAATTATAGTGCATAAAGTAACCAGTGTGTTGATGTGTTTTATTCTTTTGTTTTGTAGACAGAAGCCAGGGAGACCATAGCCCGGATGTTGGCAGAACTGGACCTGGGCCGAACGGAGAAGTGTGTGAGGGTGAACTCTGTTTCCAGCGGCCTAGCTGAGGATGACCTGCAGGTCATTTTGCAGGCGAAGGTTCTTCCTCCTGCCATCATGTTGCCCAAAGTAGAGGAGAAAGATGAAGTCAAATGGGTGAGTTAGAAATCACAAGTTGTTTTCTGATATAATGAAAGGATCCGGTGAGAGTTGGACTCCGCCAAGGCTGCCCTTTGTCACCGATTCTTTTATTGACAGGATTTCTAGGTGCAGTCAAGGTGGTGAGGAGATTTGTTTTGGTGGCCTAAGGATCAGGTCTCTGCTTTTTGCAGATGATGTGGTCCTGTTGGCTTCATCAGACCGTGATCTCTGGCTTTCGCTGGAGCAGTCCGCAGCCAAGTGTGAAGCAGCCGGGATGAGAATCAGCTCCTCTAAATTCGAGACCATGGTCTTGAGTCGGAAAAGGGTAGAATGCCTTCTCCAGGTCAGGGACGAGGTCCTGCCTCAAGAGTTTAAGTATCTCAGTGTCTTGTTCACAAGTGTGGGAAAGATAGGTTGTAAGTTCGGATTGGTGCTGCGTCTGCAGTGATGCGGGCGTTGTACCGGTCTGTCGTGGTGAAGAGAGAGCTGAGCCGGAAGGCAAAGCTCTTGATTTACCGGTCGATCTACGTTCCTACCCTCACCTATGGTCACGAGCTTTGGGTAGTGACCGAAAGAACGAGATCATGGATACAAGCGGCCGAAATGAGTTTTCTCCGCAGGGTGGCTGGGCTCTCCCTTAAACCCTTTTTATAAGACACACCATGCCGGCAAATCAGCGCAATATTACCGCAACGTGTTTCTTATGAACGCACCATGGCGGCATCACGTTGCGGGAATTTTGCGGCATTCGTGCCGCACTGCCGCCACGCTTGGTAGTAATATTGCGGTAATATTGCGGCTTCGCCGGTCTTATAAACGCACATTAAGCGTTGGCGCAACAGAGGGAGGTGTCATGACCATGTGATGAATTAATGCTGCGCTCCGGCCGGGAACTATATTAAAAATGAAAGTAAACACGCGCTTAAGTTTCACGTTGGTAAACAGAACCAGCTGAGATGATAAACTGGACCGATGCACAGCTCCGGGAGCTTCTCTCCGTTAGAACTGCAGCTCAGATCATCTGACAGCTCACAGGGATGGTGGAGGACACACACCTGTAGCTGGTTGTTAAAATAAAAACTTAAGGAGTGCTGCTTCGATCGCAATAAAAAGCAAGTTATGTCCAAGATACGCGGAAGTCTGCGACAGTGCAGAGACCGCCCCCATACCTCCTTTTTGCCGCCATCGCGTAATCTTTTATAAAACTGACATGATTGCGCAACATTACCGCCACGGTCTGAGCTCTTATAAACGACATAACGCTCCCTGATGCCGCATCGGCGTTGCGGCAAATTGGCGGCATTGTTTTATAAAAGAGGCTTTAGAGATAGGGTGAGAAACTCGGTCATCCAGGAGGGGCTTGATCGAGAGGAGCCAGTTGAGGTGGCTCAGGGATTTGGTAAGGATGCCTCCTGGACGCCTCCTTGGTGAGGTTTTCCAGGCACGTCCAACCGGGAGGAGACCCAAAGTGAGACCTAGGACACGCTGGAGGGACTTTTTCTTGGCTTTTCTCGGCTGGCCAGGGAACACCTTGGGATCCGCCCAGATGGGCTGGCCCAAGTGGCTGGGGAGAGGGACGTCTGGGCCTCTTTGCTTAGGCTACTGCCCCTGCGACCCGACCTCAGATAAGCGGACGATAATGGATGGATGGGAAGATGGATGAAAGAATCAGGGAAATAAACTAGAATCCTCGGAACTGTTATAATAAACTTGTCTATTTCCTCATTTAAACTGCTGTAAATCTATTCAACTTTTAATGTAATCATTTTTTTCTCCATGTTTTACTGTTTGTCCATGTCTCCCTTGAAAAATAGGTTTTAAATCCCAATGGGATCTTCCTGGTTAAATAAAGGTTAAATAAAAGTATAAAGTTGGAGCTTGTGTCTGAACTGCTGTGGAAACAGAAGAGTTTATCTAGGGCACAGCTCACAAATTAACCTGAAAACTTTGTGATAACATAATGGTCCCTTCTGCCGCTGTTGAACTCAATGCAGACTGCTGAGAGCAGGGTCATGTTAATGTGAACATGAAGCAGCAATGAATTACACTAATTTGTCCTTAAATGTACTGAAGGAGCCGTTTTACCTCAAGAAACTGAACATCTTACTGAGGCTCTTCTCTTTTAAAAATCTCTGCTCTTACACTTATTACACTGATTTTGATAGCAGTTTAAAGAGTTGGGCTATATGATCTAAATTTAATATTGTGATATCTGGGAGCTTTCTTATGCCATGTTATTTTAAAATCCACCTTTAGCCACTGAATGTTCAGTTCAACACCATAGGCTAATCATCTAGTACCCATATCATCATGAAAAAGCAACTAATTCTAGAAAAAACACATTTGTTCAAGAACTTTGTTATAAAATCAAAGCCACTCCTGCAGGAGCCATTTTTTCCTCATTGTTTAATTCGCCATCTTTGAATGCTTTTGAGTGCTATAGAGTAGTTAACTTTCTCTTTGGTTCATATCTTTTTTTCCACCCTTTCTTTAGGAAAATTTAGCAAATGAATGGGAGGAGTTTCCTGAACGAGAGGTGGAGTCAGCTTTGATGCATTTGGATCTGCAAGTACTAGCAATTTGATGTAAATAGATGAGTTTGCCATTAAAAAGTGAAATTCAAGTCAGTAAGTTTGCTGAGAAATTTATAATACTTAGTTTTGAAATGCTATCGCTCACTGAGTTTGACATGCATGCAGAACATGAAAATAATCTTCTACCCCCATCTCTTGCATTAGCCAATAGAAAATAGACTGGAAACGCTCTGGTCAGAAAAAGCCACACAGATCTCTGCCACCCTGTAAACTAGCATTCATGGACTCTCCCATCTTGACTTGTAACAAAGGATTTATACTCCTGTCCTGCGTCAGTACGGAAACACGCAACGCCATTATTCGTTGTCGCAAGGGTTCTCCAACAAGTTCGCAAGGATGGACAGAATAGAGCCCACTTTTCTAAATATCCATCGAAAGCGACAAAGACCGCAAGCAAGCGGTCAGGACGCTGCTTCCTTTAACTTTGTCAACAGCACCGCCATTCCCCCTCAAAAAAATAAAACGACAGCCGAACATATCTAGCAACAGACACAGAGCAGACTGAAGACCGTCTCGCGGAAAAAGCCCGACGATATAAACGTTTATACACCCGTGAATGAAGGAGTACAAAGATACGCAGCAAACTTTTTATTCTTGTCAGGAAATTACGGGAAACATTAGTTTAGAGGTGGTGACTGCATGGAGAGGTGGAGGACAAATTTGTCCATGTTAAAAATAGTCCGAAATACATAAACACACTAGAGACAGGACTGCGATGATGGCAGGATGAAAAAGCGCTACACTCGCTGCTGTCCTGACAGAGAATTGCTTCAGAACACTGACACACCAGCGGAGAAGTATAAAAGGAAAAGTCTCCGTCAATACGCGTGCGTGTGAGCACAAAGCTGCTGACGGAGAAGTATAAATCAGGCTTTAGCGTCCAGGAGAGAGCAGAGCACCTCTCGGCTAGTAGAAGCTAACCATTAGCATTAGCAACTCCACGACATGGCTGAACTCCTTCAAGCTTGGGTTATTGGTGTAGATAAAACATCAGAGTGAACGGAGGTAGCGGAAGAGTTGCTATTAGCGAATCAGAGGCGAGCTGTCTGAATATCATAAATAATAATGAGTAAAAACATTTTTTTGCCGTTTTCTGCCCCCCCACTCTTCCGGCTAGGGCTGAGGATAACTACATGTATGCGCGAAAACAAAAGTTGTCCACTAGATGGGGCTGTCACGTGTATTATGTGGAGTCACGTTGTCATGTGACTCGAGGTGGTACAGCTTCTTAAAGGGACATGAACGTCGCCAACCTACACACATCTTTTAATTTTTTTATTACCAAATGTATTGACATGGGAAAAATGATATTGGTTAGAGTCAGAAATTTTGATAACACTAATTTTTCGATTTATCGCCCGGCCCTACTTCTGGCTAATATCTACCTTCTGAAACAGGAACGCCAGAGCTTTTTTTTCACGGAGAACAACTCAGAAGGCATTCATTTATACTAGAGAACACAGCTAATGTATTAAAATAACGAGTGTAGGCCCACTTTAAGAAATTGGAATAGAAATAATATATTAACTATACTTTTATGCATTGGTCACCTCTAGCAGATATTATAAATTGTGTGTTCTTCCACTGTTCATCATTTGTCCAATTGGGAGTTTGTTTAGTGTTGACCATGCCTCTGGCTTTATATAAAAATGTTTTGTACAGATGCCAGGAGAGACACCAATTATTCTGATCACCTCCATATGGTTCACTTGTAAAAATATATATATATTAGCTCTAAGTTAATTTTATATTAGTGAAAAATTCCTACATGAACTGCTCATACATTTTTCCTTCGTTCTTCACCTGAACTTTTACAAGCCATCATTTTAGCTCAGCATTTCCTTAAGTGACTGATTTATCCTTTAAAAGCTTCAGTTAAATCTGCTGTGAAAGGCCTGTGTCTAGTCTGGTTTCTTACCTCAGCAACACACACGCGTGTGCGCGAGTGCACACACACGCAAACATGAATACGCTCGCATACGTGCTCTCGGGGCAGGCGCAGGAAGTTTTTAACTAGTGCTTTTAATTAGAACGCGTCTATTTCCTGCTGGCCTTTCTCTCTTTCTTCTAAGTATAATTGCTGACAGGTGTTCACTAATTCTCTCGCCCGGCTTTTCATCCATAAAAAGCCACTTTTGTCGAGCAGTTTCTTTAAAATCATTGACTTTTATTCCTATTGTTGCTAAAAATCATTGTCTGTACATTTAAGCTGTAAAATGCTGATAATTGGATGTCATTTTCCTTTTTTGTTAAAGCGCTGGAGTTAATTTAATTTTTATTTCCCCAAATCCCCTCTGTAATATTCTGTTGCATTTGATGTGTTTGTGCTTTTGCAGCAGCAGGTGCATGCATGTGGGCTCTGGATGGGACCTTGATTCTTTCATGCTTGCTTATCTAATCCCACCCTGGTCCCTCACAGCTCTTTTCGGTGTGTGTTTGTGTTTTAAGCATGTGTCTGATTCTCTCCCCTCTTGTAAGGCAGGGCAGTAAATCCCTCACTTGTTTATTTTTGCACCCTCTTTATTGATATTGGCACAGGATCCTTCAGACTGATTTGTCGCTAAAAGATGGACTTGCTTGTTTCTCTTTGTGCGGAAGTCTTTTGCGCCGTCTCCCTGCTCTCCTCCTGCCCTTGTGTGACTGACAGGCCTTATTGGGCTGTAACAGGCGTAACTCCCTCCTTTGTTTGGGGACAATTCTCACACGGATTCGGAGCCGTGTGCATTCTTTGCCCACCACACTATTTGGTGTGCGCCGGGACCAAAAGAATCGCGCCCTGTCCCGCTCCTCCTCCTCCACTCCTCCTCCCCTCCACCCCTTTTCTCCGCTTCCCCTCTGTGAAATGAACACTTCAGCAGGCCGGAAACATTTAATCTGGCCCCCTTTTGAAGAAAATTAATTGAAACTTGTCCCACTATAGCCTCCTTTCTTTCGCCCTCCTTCTCTTTTCATGATCGGGAGTTGAAATTGTCAGAGGGCTTGTTTGTATCTCGGCTTTGAATGGCGAGAAGAAGTGATGTTTCTGCTTTTTGCCAATTCCTTTTATTTTTTCTCTCAATTTGGTGGTGAATAACACCTTGAAGGGTATTAGTTTTGATAGCCATTGACAGCTAATGGTTGCTGTGTGTTGGAGTAACAATAAACAGGCACTATAGTGCCTCTTATCCTGCTAAATCAGACCCTTAGAGTGTATAATAGCTGAAGAGGAGAGTGGCAGCGGAAGGACAGAAACGTGTAATCAGAGCGGGTCGCTGTCATGTGTTTTCCTTTGGTAGAGTCTGAACAGCTCACTCCACAGCCGCGTTGAGGTTTGCACGGCGTAATATCTCCGTGTGTGATATTTGCAAGACTTCCCCACAACAGGCCGTATCCATGCAGGTTCTTCTGTCACAGAAATGGGTTTATCTACACCCTCTTTTCACACTCACTCCCTCTCGGACCCCCCACCCCTTCCCGTGTCGGCGAAGGAGGGGGGCATATTATGCTAAACCCCCAGCGTTAGTTTTTATGTTGCCATAGCAGCCTTGCTCCCACAGGGTTGTGACCTCAGATGATTACAGTACAAAGCCTATTGGGTCTTGAAAACCTCTTTGAAGATGAAAAGTCTTTGATGGTTTGTATTTATGCAAATCTCTCAGATATGATTTATCCAACTGAGATTGAATGGAGAGATGATTAAAATTGCCTCTATTTTTTATTTGAAATCCTTCAATGGAGGTCCGCTCTTTCCGTTTGGAGAACACGAGTGGCGAGCGTGAACTCGCGGGCTAACGTGTTCTTCATTTGGACGTACCTTTATTTATAACCATCTTTCTTTTTCACGGTGAGTCAAAGAAGGAGCAAAAGAGGAACTTAGACATTTCTACGCTCAGCTTTTGCGCTCTCTTCTCTCTCTTTTTTCTTTTTGTCTGCCTTTGAAAGGAAATATCTGACGGAGGGGGCTTTTGTGTGTTTCCAGATGATAGATTTAGGAATTTGGGCAACCCCACTGGCAGTCCAGGGCTCGCTGTGAACTGGTCTGTTGGAAAAAATTGGAACGCTTTGGTCTTCAAAGAACTAAACTTGGTTTTAAAGCCCTACTTAGGTGAGCTTGCATATTAGCAGGAGTCGTGCAGAATAAAGGCCTCAGCAAAGTGTCACATCACACTCAGATTGTTGCTCCTGTCTCCCCAGTCCTCTGCCACGAAGGAGGGACGCAAAACAGAATATTGTAGCAGCAAAAAACACAGACATCTGAAATCTTGTTTCTTTTTTTTCTTCCCCTTTTTTCTGTATTTGTTTCTTCTTTTGCTTTGCTATGCATGTGATGCTGCGTGCATGTGTGAATTTACATGCGTGCTCTCTCTCTGAGGAGCACAAGCTGTGGCTGAGGAGAGCCTCTGAGAGAAGCTAGAGCAGAAGACTTCAGACGAGGGGGAACCCTGGTGTTAATGTAAAATATTTTATTTCACCTGTTTATGCTTCTCCCGCTCCTTCCTCTCTGTGCCGTTTGAACCCTGACGTGTCTCGGAAACAGGAACAGATTTGGATTAAAAGTTAGTTTTTCTAGACTTTTCTTGCCTTAAACACTATAAAATGGATTAGCACTATTGGAGCTGGTCAGATGATCAGATATTTTTATTAAACAAAGTCTCCAAATGAATTTAAAAGCGTGATCCTGCAAAGTCTTGGGAGCAAATGAAACTCGGGATTGTTGAGAGGTTTGCCGCCGCTCTCGTCACAGAAACAGTGGGTTTTTGTTAATGAGTTGTGCCTGAGACGGTCTCCGTGTGCTTAGTTTGTTGACAGGTTTCAACGCCACTTGAAAGGACGGACGCTGACAGAACCCGTTCGCCTCATCACCTTTGTGGAAACCGCTGTGGGTCTGCTCAATTTTAAGGTAAATTACAAGCAAAGCCCCTCCCCTGTCCAAAACAAAAAAATCTGCACACGTCAGACGTTTTGCTGTTTGTCCATTGTTCAGTTTAGATTAAAGACACCATCAGCGTGCAGAGAACTCCACATGTCCAAAATAAAGAGACTTTTTTCCATTTGTTCCATTTTTTGTGTTTAGACATGCTGGTATTTTTAATTGGTATTGTTTAAATATTAATAAAAATCATTCTTAATGAGCATCAGGCGGACTTCTGCTACATTACAACATGACCTTCAGATACCGGAGGGGAAAAGGGACATTTTTAGGGGATTTGGGGAGAAACCAGCTGGTTTTTCTGCCTTTTTTTTTTTTGTTTGTCTTGCAGTTCTTCTCTCTAATTCGGTGGTTGTGAGTGTGTGTTACGGGTGTTTAGGTGGCGGGGGGTGCACTTTCTTCAACACACCCTGTATTTTTTGACCAGACTGAACACCAGGTTGCAAAAATGGAGATAAAATCCTTTCTGTGGCACAGCAAGCAGTGGTCGTAGTTTTGTGATTAAAAAAATGCATGAGACAAATTCTTCTTGTGGTCGCTGGTCTCAGATTTTACTGCAACACTAATACATCTGTTTAATATGAATTATTTTCATCTAAAACATAAATACATTTAATAAAACTGCATTCACTGAAATAGCAAAATTATACTTTGTTTAAAAAATAATAATTTGCTCTAAGATTCTTAGTTTTTGCTGCTAACCAAGATGTTAAATTATGCATTTATGTCAGAAGCTGTATACTATCAAGGTGATCGGAGGCTGTATTTTTAAGAATCTTGACATGACGACATTTTGGAAATAATTCTGATGCAATGTCCTTTTTGTCTGCTTGTGTCGTGCTGATTTGTGTCCGTTTTGCAGACTGTGTGTGAGGAAATTCGTCATGTTGCTCCTACAGCAGGTCTGCATCATGATGGCGCTGTGTTTGGCTCTGATGACTTCTGTGCCAGCATCGGTAAGAACCACAGACTCTGTTTTAGAGATTCTTTTAGAGATCCACAAGGTTCCAAACATTCATCAATATCACAGTTATAATATTGCAAAGGAAAGTGATGTATATATGATTTACAAAAACTAAATGAAGGAGGGTTTGCGTCAAAATCCAAATATGTACGTATTCTGTAACTTTTTTAGTGTACAAAATTTAAATCATTACAAGACTGAGGCCCAAGAACCTTCACAAACATATCAAGACCTTTTGAAAACTCTCTCATGAATGTAATTTACTATTACTGATCAATAATTGTGGCCCACTAAGATACTGGTAAAACGGTTGTTGGCCATTTTAAGTCAGAGAGATTGTTTAACCGTTTGGGTTTCCTTAAAGTTTGGTGTCTTTGTCTTGAGGGAGAGTCACAAACACTTGATCTTTGGCTCGTGTTGATTTAGGTGTTTCCAATATAAACAAATTAAATGTCTTTGACTATTTTTCTATGAAGCAGCTTTCCATTGAAGAATAGTCATTAAAACTTCACTGTGTATCTTTTGTGTTTCTACAACAGGAGTATTGATGGAGAGAGGAAGACCCAGTTTATTGATTTATGAGGTTTAATACATAAAAAACATGTTAAGTTCATCATCTTCCTTAAAAATGAGTCTTTACAGTAGCAGAAATGTCAGATTCATGAAAGTTACCAAACCTTTTCACCGAACGCATAAGCATCGCATTACGTCCGTGAAGCTAGTACCCAGCAATTAGCCACAGTTCTAGTCGACGGGTGCATTTCCACCAGCTGTGAAGCGTAGGGACGCGTCGCTTACCCTGACTTCACACTGGAGGCATCAGCAGTGCGGAACAGCAGTGGAATGGTTTACCAGCACGCTTTGCTGCGCATCAGTCCACACCGGGAGAGCCTCAGCCGTGGAGCGGCTTCACCACCAACATCCTCACCGAACTCGCGAGATCACAAAATGCCTCAAGACTTCAAAGGTTACAGTTTGTTTAATGCTATCCGCCATTTAACCAATAAGAAGAAAAAGGAAATCACATTAAATATCACCGTTTGATGTCATATATAATGTTGTCCCTCTCCACTGCCAGGATTAAAGCCATGAAAAGCACACCGCTGCATTTATCTAATGAAACTGGTAGTAAATAAAGCCGTGAGGTCACACGCATAGACGTAATCTACATAGATATGAAATTGCATTGCTGCAATAATTTTTTATTTTGAAAATTACCAGATGTTTTACATTGACACCGTGTGTGATTTCCTGTCCAGCCATGCGTAAATTGATGTGTCCCAAAAGTGGCTTGTGGCAGAAATAAAACCCAATCCTATATTTAGCGGTGTGGCATGGAATACCGTTTCTGGGATGCGTCTGAAAATGTCCACGCTGCGGCCAGTTTGGATCAACCCTATAGACTATGATGCATTCTGTTTGAAGCAGCGATGTTCCGCACCGCTGATGCCTCCAGTGTAAAATTGGGGTTAGGTCTATTTTTTATGCGCTACGCTTCCAGAATGCACACAGCAACTTTAAAAGTGTTCATTTTTGGGTGTTGGTCCAATTTAACACTAAGAATAGTTAATTTAACACTAAAAACAGTTAATTTAACACTAAAAGACTTACATAGTTGATATGTAACACTGACATGAAAGTTGAACCCAAGTGTTAAAAAGGAGTGTTTCCTAATCAACTCTGTAGGTGTCGTTTTGGACAAAATAACTCCTGAAAAGCTAACTCTGAACTCCCACTGTGGCTATAACACCTGCAGAGTTAATTCGCAGACTCCCCTTTATTCAAAAGTTGGACTGGTAGCAACCGATTGGCTGCAGAGAGGGGCAAGGTGCATTGTGGGTAGTCATGTTTTTAGGTAATTTGTTCTATTTTGGAGTGTTTATGCATGTTTATTTTTGGGGTTGTGTTGTTCTTAGTTACTACTTTGTTCACTGTTGCAAATGTGGTGTTACATGTTGTGTCATGTTGGCACCATAAGTGAGGAGGCTGGTCATAGGAATGGCACTGCTGTGCCGTTCCACTGTCACAATAAAGAAGTGGAGCATGGTTCACACTAAATGCTCAGGACTCTGCTCCTTGTGTCCCTCTCTCACTGGCTGTCCACAGTCATGAGGGGTACAGAGCATGAGTTAGCTGGTGTTTTTCAGTGTGGCTGTTACACAACAACATGCTCAAGTTAACACTGTCAGAGTTGATTTCAACACTTTTAAAGTGTCTATATGGGTCCACACCAGAAAGAGTTAATTTAACTCTTTTTGGAGAGTTGGTACTTTAACTCTGATTTAGTGTCAAAAACCAACTCTTCTGGAGTTGAAAATGTAACACTAGTGTTAAGAGTTACTATATTAACTCTAACACCAGTGTTAAGTTGTCAACTCCAGTGTTAAGAGTTACTATATTAACTCTAACACCGTTGTTACACTCTGACGGTGTTAATTTGAGCATGCTGAATTTGCTGTGCATCATGGTCAGTAGTTCAGATCGGGCAAGACAGGAAGTCAAACACAAAAGCAGTTTTAAACATCCAGAAGCTTTCAAAATAAAACTCACATGCAGATTTACAGTCTAAAAAAATAATTACCTCATTACCCGTGAAGCCTTCCTTTACTTAGGCAAACAGAACATGCTGCCATCTTTCTCCTTACTTGTTATTGCGTGGTTTTGCAATTCTCTGTTCATTTTGTGACCTCGCAGTACGAGCTGCATGGAATGCTTTTGCTGCTGTTTCCTATCTGCGAGGAAAACACGTCTATTACGTTACGTGCTGCTTATGCACCCAGTGGAAAGGCTGGGTAAGAGAGAAAGCATTTGCTCAGAGATCATCAGTACACACATCAGAACTAGAATGCTATAGCGGGGAAAGTTGCACACTTCGACCTGGGGTCAGATTGTGCTCGTACACATAATCTATATTACGAATCTGTTCTACCTATTAAAGATGTCTCAATAGACGTGTTTCCACTATCAGAACTTCAAGGTAATTTTACCAGAACTTCCCAGCATGCTCGTGTCTCCACTTCACCAAGCTGCCATTTTCAGGAACTTTCGGAGTAACTGAACAGGGGTAGGTACTCGGAAAGGCCTGCCAGAGTAGCTGAGTGGAACTTTTGGTTAACTTACACTAATTGGTTAACTCAGTAGGAAATGACATGAGTAGACGTCGTCCAAAACAACCGGCTTTAGTAAAATTAGAAGAGTTGCTTGTGAAGAAAAATGGAAGCACAAGCAAATAAGCACTTGCTGCTACTAAACTCCCAACACCAAAAACCGAAGCGTAATTCCCCCACAAGGACGTAGTTCACAGGGCTTTGTTTTCTCACAGAGCACCATAAAAACGCCACATTTTACTTCATGTGGAAGTTCTTCCGGTCCTCCGATTGGATTAAATTGCCATACTTTGACTGAATAAAACTTTTAATGTTACTGTGGACGCTTTTTGGTGCTAATTAGTGACATCACTCAGTGTCAAAGCAGTTGTGATATGCTGACGTGACGTCTGTGCAAAGTCCTGCAATTTGTATGGAGACTCAGCAGCTGAGAGGACCGGGACATCGTATCTCCCGTTCAATTTCCCCCTCCCAGAAATGACCCTGAACTTCCGGCAATGGAAACACACCTAATAAATCAGATTCTCTACATTTGTCATTAGTCATCTCCAGTCATGTCTTTTTATGTTGGCCATTTTCAGGAGCCACACGAACCAAAGATGCCGTGGAACTTCTCTACGCCAGGCAGAAGGTGGTTGTGACCACCAAAGCTTTTGGGCTGCAGGCTGTCGACCTGGTTTACATCGACTATAAAGACATGGAGGGCCTGAGGCAGCAGGCCAGAGAAGGAGCTCTCATGGGCTTCACAGGTACAGTTCCTGCCTAGTCTAGCCAACATGAACTTCCTCCAGAGGCTCCTCAGGCTGCTGCCCTCACTTTGCATGGCTCTCATTTATTCAAACAATTCTTTGCCCTCCAAAAATAGATATTTTTTGGTACTTAATTTCTTAAGAAATGAAAAATTCACTTTTGATGTAAAGTTTATAAAAAAATCTAAAATTTTAACGTATATTTTTACCAGATGTTTGTTGCGCTGTGGGAAAAAAGCAGGTACACAGCTGAGTCGATGTTTGCACATTATGTTTTATCTTGGTGTAGATCAAGCTTGTTGCTTTATCACACTCAAACTCATCCAGGTGACCTTGTTTTCTACTTCTCTCCAGTTCTGTGGGATCCTCTGTGTGTTTAGAACCACTCATTTATTTATTTTCTGCTCTTGTTGCCTAAGAATTCCTCAATTCAGTGCCTGTATAGATTTATCACCGTCATTAGTTGTTGCTTGAGTCAGAATGAAGAAAAAAGCTGACAGAAACAGCTGCTTAATGAAATGAATGCTCAGATTTGATGTGGACCAGAACCAAAGTGCTGGATTAGTGCCTCACAAGCCGTGTGGGCACTCTGTATAATCTTGGTTAGTAGCTATTACTGGCCCAAGTGTGCTTAGGCAATAATACGGTGCAGCCAAAAGCTCTACCTGTGCAGTAATTGACCTTGGCACAACCTAAGCTGAGCACTGCAACCATTTCCGCGAAGCACAAAACCTGCACCACCAAACATGTCGGTGGAAATGAAATGCAGGAGGATTCTAAGTTAGGTTATTTAAAGCATCTGTGTTGGCTCCATGTTGGTGAGTTGCCAGTAGAAATGCTCCAGAAGCAGATTCCTCCCCAAAATCCTCATTTCTCAGGGACCTGGTTTCACCTCCGTCCCCAGGACCCGGCCCATCATTCGCCTGAGAGCACTTTGCTAAATAGCCATCGTCCAATGAGGTGCCAGCTCCACATGGCAGCCTGGGATTGGCTGCAGGGCACGAGTGATGTGTTTTTGAAGAGCCAATGGATTATAACCGAGGGCACCTGAGTCACCCAGTCCGCTCCTTCAAACCATCGTCTTCTTCACACACACACACACACACACACACTCGTGACATAAACAGACATACTGTAAACTCACAGCAGGTTATTGTATGTTGACTTTTTTTGTCACACGAGGCTCAAACACATCAATCACTCAGAAAAATCTTCCTCCTACTCATATTTAGTGTCCTTTAGAGTCGCCGGATGCTTTTATTTGATGTTTTTTTTACAGACTCTGATCAGCAAATTCTCAAAATCCTGCAAATTAATATTATAAATAAACTGATGGTTAATGAGTCATATTTGCTCGTGAGTAATTGCCCGAGCTTTTAATCACTGACTGTGTGACCGCTGTGTGTGTTTCTTCTGGGGTTAACTAGGGTGAGCAGAGCTGGATGAAGGCAGTGGGTTCTCCTCCTCCCTTCCCCTCTTTCCTCCCCCTTCTCCCCTTTCTCGGGCTATTTTGTAGCCCGCCCGCTTGGCCACCTTGAAGGATTTGTTGCTGGCGACAGAGCTAAGCCCTAAAGTGTCGAGTTCCTGCTGGCTGCCACTGAGCCGGCGTTCTCGCCAGACATTTCATAACCTTAACTTTATCACTACAAGTTTGATCTGTGGATGTACACGGGATTATGTCTGCGGCGTTCACCCACATTTAACTGAAGGGAAGGGGGGAGTTATGTGTGAGGTTGTGTCGGCCATTACTCTGTCTTAGGCTTCTGTTTTAGCTCTTCAGTGGTTTTTGTTGGGTTTTCTGCAGGAAACTTGCTGTTCATTGAACATCATTGAAAACAGACTCTCACCTAGTTGTCTTTTCTGTGCAGTTTTTGAGCCGAGGTGTACATAAGTAGCTATAGGTGAAACACTGCTGGTGCTAATTTAGTGCCAGAAGTAAAAAAAAAATCTGATTTATTTGGTTTTATTTAAGGGAAAAATATAAATTTGTGTGTTTTTGTCATTCAGGTAAGCAGGTGATTCACCCGTGGCAGATCCCAGCGGTTCAGGAAGAGTTCTCCCCGAGTCAGGAGAGGGTCCAGTGGGCCAAAGAGCTCATTGCTGCTTTCGATCGACACCAGAAAGAAGGAAAGGTAACAAAGGTTTAGGATTCTAAAACTAAATTCACATTATTTCTCAGTCTTAAAGTTTTTATTTACCTTTCAAATAATTCTGTGACGTTTAATAAAGAGAATAAATAACCACAATAAAGTGGTGAGAAGATGCACTGTAAAAACGAACATGTTGACTCAACTTAAAAATATCAGTGGACAGTCTCGTGCATGAACCCTCAGCTCTGTTTTTATTTTTTAGGTATTAAACATCAACTTTTGGACTAGATGGTTTGTTTTATTTAACCTACTTTTCCACATCTACTCATTTGGACAAAACATGTTTTAACAAGAGAGTCATGTGTTATTATTATGTGCAAGAATACGGCTTTTAAGCAGCTGTTCATGCTAATTTAATTCTAAGTTATAATTCACACGTCCACTCTACCGTGTGTTATGATGCAAAACCCCACTGTGGTGTAAACCTTCATACTAACATTTTGTTGTTTTAACTCAAAAATTCAATTCAGTTTAATTCAAATGGCAAGTTATGTAAACTATTTAAAACTGTTTAATGACTCAACTGTTTATGTTTCAATCTGAATATTTAATTCATTAGAATAAAATGTACTCATTTGATTTAAACCTAAATATTTAATAAACAAAACCTGTGAAGTCAGGTAAAAAGTATTTTAGTCCGTATAATAGAAAATGTTCTAATGGGGCAATAAATATTTGACCCAAAGTAGATCTTTATTGTCTTTTTTTTTTTTTTACCCTTAACGCCCTTAAAATATGTAAAAACTGTCTCAAATCCATGGGAAAATATATATTTATGAAGGATGGTCCTAGCGTGGAGCGGAAAAAGCTACATTTGAGACCGTTTAGACTGTGGTGACCAGGTGTTCCATGTTGTTTGGGACTGTGCAACTGTTTTACGTCTGTCCTTCTGTCCCACATTTTGATTAGTCAGTGCAGCCTGAAACAAATGTAGAGTTTCCAATGGTTGTGAAGAAATGTGTAAAAGCTTTCGTCGTAGAAGGTAGGTAGGTCAGATTTCAGTCAGACTGGACACACATGTCACCATTTTACTTCCAGGTCAATATCAGGAAAATCAGTCTGTCATAAATAAAGAAAATGTTTCTGTTGACTAATTCATAAATAACGTAGGAGAGGAGAATGTGGCTACAGTGATAAGTGGAAAAAGTGAATCGACCAGGCTGGAGGGATTGTTATGGACCAGAAAGTTTAACTTTACTTGTTTTGATTTGTATTTATTTGCTTTTTGTTTGCATACAACTTTAAGTGACTTTTTGCTGGATTTGGCTCAGAATAATGAAACAAATAGAAGCTGACTCCACGTGATCCTTCTATGGGGTCGTATCTGGAGGTATTTAAGGTGGATTGCCTGAGTTAAGGGGTTTTCTTAAAGGTGTGGTTGACTGAAAAAACATTTTTTAATTATTATTTCTGATTATAATCGGTCACTCTCAGTTTTTCATGCAGGCTGAACATGACAACAGTCTTCTACATCTACCTCCTGCGTTAGCTTCTGATAGAAAATAGACGGTGAAACTCTAGGATTTGAAAATCCTCACATATCTATGTCACACTGTGAATTTGCATTCATGGCCTCACCCATTTTGGCTCACACCCGCCCACAGGAAGACTTTTTTTTGCAGCGAGGAGAGATAGCGGAGAGTGTGGCGATAGTGACTTTGCAACACGGCTGAACGCGTTCTGTTAGCCAATCAGAAGTGAGGTGTGTGCAGATCATTAATAATAATGAATAATCCTGCTGTTTTCAACCCAGCTCTGCATCAGGAGCATCATAGCTTTTTATAATGACTCATAAGGCATTGATTTACACTAGAGAACACTGCAAATGTATTGAATAAACAAGTAAACCACACCTTTAACATTAAAGCATTCTGGTTTTGTTAGTTTGGATCTGGTCATCCTAAATGAAACTATAGGTTAAGAAGTTTTTGAACAAAATATAATTATATATATATATATATATATATATATATATATATATATATATATATATATATATATATATATATATATATATATATATATATATAAACCCCACCAAGAGTTTTTCAGACTAATACTGAATAATGAGATGAAAAAGTAAACGGTTTGTTTTTACAGTGCACAAACCTTCCCTCGCCGGTGTGAACGAGTCTCGCTGCTGCCCCGTGCACCGCGATGACACGGGTGTTTCTCTGCTTCAATGCTCGGTCTGGTCCTTTGTGTTGGCCCCCTCACACACCTCCGTAGCTCTGAAGAATACACACTGTACACCCCTGGGTGACTCTCAGAGACGGCTCAGGACACAGGGAGTGGGGGTTGAGGAGTTGGGCCAATTAAGTGTACAATATTATTGTCCCTAATTTAGTGCATGGTTGGATCCTGTGTGTTGAGCTCTGTGGGCTATCTGCTGAGGTAATACACAATCTGCCCACACCTCTCTCCCTGCCAGGGCATCGCCCGAGGGACTCGTAGCTTCCTCAGCCATAGACTCCGTGTGTGTGTGTGTCTCTTTTTCTGTGAAAAGGCTTGAATTTCTCTTCTAGTGCAACTTTCTTACCACCAAATAGTGACTTTTCATTCCTCTTGATTAGATTTGTATATTGTTTCCAGAGCAGCATCCCTTTTGTCCAGTAAGTTTTGATGCTATGTCTCTTTTTCCTCTAAACTCTTCAGGGTGCGTTCACCTTCCGCGGCAGCATGATCGACATGCCCTCGCTGAAGCAGGCTCAGAACATCGTGACGTTGGCTGACGCGATGCCACAGGAATGACACGGGGCTGGAGGAGGACCCGGAGGCACCGGAACACTAACGAAAGGAGCCTGGAGACCAAAACCAGCACTTCAGAAACTTCACAAACCAAGTCCCACTGCCGGATATGAGAGAGGGAACTGTGATTCTGGTTGATTTACTTTAGTTGTTGTGCAGTATTTTAAATATAACATAATGAGTGTGAATGGCTGCTGGTCTGGGACTGGGCCTAAACCTCAAATCTTAAAAACTAGTGTGAACGGGTTTTTGTTTCTTGTCTCACTCCTGCATAAATCCACCCAGGAGCATCACAGGCTGGGTGGAAAAACAGCCGATTCTTTTCCAAAGGCATTCAGTCAACAGTGGAACCCGAAAATGAACTCCGGGACGAGTTGAGCAAAGAAGTCACAAATGAAAGTACAAAAGGGGGCTTTGTAGAGCGCCTGTCCACGTCCGGCTCGCAGAGCCTGCGTGTGAAGTGGGTGTGATGTTCCAATGAGACAGATTAGTGGCCATGTTGCTCCAGCAGACCAGGACCGAGGCTTTGTCTCTCTGACTGCGGATGGGAGGATAATTGGGGGGGTGTTGAATGGTTAATAGTGCCATTGGTGACCATGGTAATGAAAGGCACCATACCTCCTTTCTACCCCACCTCATCCACTCGTCTCTCCCTTTTTCTCTCTTACTGTATGATGTATTGTGTCTGGGGCAGAGCTGGTGTCGATGCCAGACCAGACACTAAAAAAAAAGGACAGAAACCACTCCTGCGTCCGGCCAAACACCCCGACAGTAAGCCGACTCTCTGGCATCTGGCCACGTATGTCTGTCAACCTTGGATCACATGGACGCAGCTTGTTTGTTTCCACCAATGAGGTTGGTCGTTTCTATGGAATAAATCATGAACACAATTTAAAACAATCATATTAATAAAAAAATAATATTTAATCATTTGTTGGTTGTAAAATTACTTGAAAAGTACTTTTACTTTTTTAAAAAGTTGTGTTTTGTGTAACATGTTTATTTTGTCGTTGCAATTAAAAAAACTATAAAATACTTTTTATGTGGTGGATGGAATTTTTTGGGTTTTGCAATAAAAAGTGCTTTCACCGCCTGTTTCCCAAAGAGTCCACCGGAGCATGACAGGGACTTTAGAGGGGACAACTTGTCTCTGCACCAACAGGTGTCCGTCCCTCCGCCCCCTCTGGAGACAGGAAAGAATTCCAAGGACAAATCAAAAGGGAATTATTTCAGCATATTATGGGAATTTTTTTCTAAGAATATTTGACAAAAACTGAATTTGGTTGTTTTAAAGCTTCACCATCAACAATTAAATCAGCTTCACATAAACAGAAATAATCCTTTCTGCCATAATTGTGTAAATCTGCATGGATTTTTCTATAATAATAATAATAATAAAATGTCTTTAGCGCTGCAGTTTTATTTAAACACATCTATCCGGTCTATTCCCCGAGAGATTAAATTACAATTAACACGATTATAACCTGAAAAAAAAGTAGTGACGGGAATCAATTAGGCTGCGAGCGGCGTTTCACAGCCCCGGTAATGTGTTTGCGCTTCGTGATTGCTTTCATAAATAATGAGGGACGGCGCAGGCGGTGAGGACGCATGTATGCAAAACACCGTCGGAGGAAAATTAAAACGAAATGCTTTACATATTTTTCCATTAATCTAAATGGGACCCGTGTGGCCAGAGAGGGTTTGATTCTAATTCCCCGCCCGGGGATGCTCCAATAATGACTTGATGTTTTAATAGACTTCTAATGACAATATATGACAAACTAATTGCGGCGAAAAGATGATTCTGAAGCAATAAAACGCGTCGTTATTGCGGCTGCTGCGCAGTTTCAGAGAGAGGAGTGGCTTCGGATGGGAAGGTGATCAGGATAATTATAGTCAGGAATGTTGTTGGGATAAATAAATAAGGATCTGTTAGAACCCCTCGGGCTGACATGCTTTTATTTTCTTTATCAATTACCATTTTCATAATAATAATAATAAGATTTTAAATTAAAATATAATTAGAAGTGGAGGAACGTATTCAGCAATCACATTAAAGGAGCAATGCTAATCATTTAAAACGTTATTTTACGAGTTCACATCAGTTTTGTTTGTGATTTAGTAACAAAATCACATTTTTGTTTATTTATTTTTGTTCTATGATTACCAAAATTTAGATCATCACTAACTTCAGTAATATTTGTCCAAATATCTGAAACCGATTGATGCAGAAATGTAATCTTTATTAACCAGATTAGAATATTTTTATTTAAAAAATCATGTCAAATAATGCAGGTGTAGTGTAGAGTCAACCCACCTGCTTTAAGAGCTGATCTAAGGCTGGTGGGCGGGGCATGTCTGTGTTATAGCTCCTCTGCTCCACAAAGGCCTTGAGTCCAGAATGATCCTCACGCAAAAAGGATAAATATCTTCACTTTTGTGTGATTTGCCCCAAATAAAAACAGGATAAACACTTTCACTTCATTTGATTCTGGAGATTTTTGATTTAAAATGAAATAACATACCTTCCTCCACAGCCTGACTCCCCCTTCCCTCTCTCTCTTTCTTTCTTTTTAACGGGCCCAGATCAAAGGCTGTCCGGCCCTACGGAGACCGCTAAACCCGCCTGCTTTGTCTGCTGTTGCCAGGAGTGAGGAAGAGGAGGAGTGGGGGGTGGCATAATGAGACTCCAAAGTCTCTACAACTTTATGGAATTCTTAATTTATTAGCATAAAAAATGTGTCCAGCATCCTGAAGTGGTTTTAACCACCAGAGTGTGCAGATAGGCCTAAATGTTTACGAACTTAGCTGATTTTAAAGAAATAAAATACATTTAGTTACAATTTGATCAACTCGTGCGTTTAATAATATTTCACCTGAATGGAAATGTGGTCTAATATTTGCTGTCCCCAGTACCGCGGGAAGTAGGGGTGCTGGAGGGGCTGCAGCACCCCCTGCTGGTGACCTCAAATATTTATTTACCACTGTGGCAAAACAGCGGATTATAGACTTTTTTGGGAAGCCTCGAGAAAACAAAAGGAGATGCAGCAACAGTGAGTTCTGGGGTATATTGTCATGTATCCGGTCCATGATAGTGCATTGACAGTTTATTTGCAGTTTATTTTGTGCTTTTTATTGTATTTCAGATGCTTTTTAACACGAACAAACTTGTCCCTCATTCTCCTCCACCTCTTCGTGCACTCACCACCTCTAAACCCACGTTTACCGTCATTTCCGTCCACGAATAAAACGCTTGTTGCATATCTTTAGTCCTCCAGCCACGGGACCACACTGTTCATGTCACACTGTGAGAACTCCAGAAAGGTGCCACACTGAACGGTGCAACCTTTCAGTGAGCCAGACTGCATGACGTCTCGCTCCAAGAGGACATGCTACGTCACGAGCGCACCCCCCGAAAAGCATACGTTACAGATAAGCAATACAACGCTAAAAAGAGAAAAAAGCGCCACAGTAAACACCTTTTAGTGTCAGCTCATGACCTAGCTCATCTTCCTCAAAGAGGAAGAATTGATCCGCTTTGGCCTCAGACTCCATGCTGCGCGTCTCCTTTTCCCGTCTTCCAGCTAAACAGCTGATCTGTCTGCTGGACATCCATCCTTCTCATCCTCCTTTATACATAAAAAACACTAAACTACAGAGAAGTAACTATCTATCTGCCACAAATCGCTCCAATATCTAGAGTTTTGCCGTCAGTGTCTGTCTCAGTGTTTTCTCCGCTCCGTGACAGCGCATCAGCGCACCTTTTGACACCTGCTGTCAGATCACGCAGCAGCCATCCTCTCCCTCAGCAACAAAACGCTACTGAACCCATTCTTAGTTTAATTATTTTAGTATAACTCCGGTTTTATTTGGGCTATTAACAAAAATAAAAACTGGTGTGTAGTTTATAATCCGCATTTTAAGCATAAGGTTGAAACGGAAACTCAGAGAGGCGGAGTCTTGCTGCTGCGGAGTCCCAAAGGTGTGTTTTCATTGGTCAACTGCAGACAAGAGTCGTAGGTTTATAAGCAGCGCTTCAAGACTGTTGGAGGCCGTCTTCTTTCTAATAATGAGACTCGTATCAATGCGTATGCTACACGTAGGCTATGATTCACCTGTACATAACGAGTTGAGCGCAGCTGAGCTTTTTATTTTCAGCACCCCCTGCTGAAAATATGTTCCCGCGGCTATGGCTGTCCCTGAACGCACCACGCTGCTTTTGCAAAGAGAAAAATAATAAAAGGTGGTGTGTGTGTGTGTGTGTGTGTGTGTGTGTGTGTGTGTGTGTGTGTGTGTGTGTGTGTGTGTGTGTGATCCCGCTCTGCTGAGCATCCTCCATAAAAGCTTTCACAGCGGCTCCACGCAGCCTCGCAGCTTTTTTCTTTTCTTTTTTTAACGCACGTGATGCTTTAAAGAGGAAAAATGGTGCAAATCTGCAGCTGATGTTCACCATCGAACAAAATGATTTAATCCACGAGATTCCCAGATTTATGTGCGTCATTTCGTTCAGACCTCGGTCAGTTTGCGTCAATAATCTTTTGCATATTTTTATGGACAAACAAACAATAACTAAAATTGAATTTCTAATCATTTGATCGCGCCTCTCTCTCTCTCTCTCTCTCTCTCTCTCTCTCTCTCTCTCTCTCTCTCTCTCTCTCTCTCTGAGCAGGTGTGCAGGCCGCGCACCTGCACGCACAGCTGCGCGCACCTTTTCATCGCCGCCGCCGCTTGACGCACAGCCGACAGCACTGCAAACATCATGTTTCTTCCATCCGCGCGCCTCACGTTACACACACTCACATGAAAATTAAAATCAAAGAAGTTAAATGACACATTTTTATTCTTTAAACGTTTAAACGCGGGTTTCTTCCGGACGTGATGCCTTCTAGCTTTGTTTTTGCGCTCCGACATGACACCATCTAATCCAATTAAACACGATAACCCCGGACTATTCTTCTCCTCCCTTTTCTCTCCTTCAAGTTGCTGACAAGCACTCTTGGTTTTGTGTGAAAGAGAGAGTCAAGAGCCCTCTCTTAATCCCGAAGCACGAGCAGGAGTGATTGAAAAGTGAAAGAAAGCCCTTATTGGTCCTCGAGTTGGATAGGGTTCCCTTTGTCCTGTACCCCTGGCTTCAGTCCCTTTAATTTGGATCTTTGCGTTCTGGTTCTGGTTCTGTCAGAACGGACAATGAATAAACACATTAACCCGATTTGTAATCCAAACCGCCAAATTAGGATTTAGCGATCGTTTAACACAATTTGATTCTTTATTCAAACAAACTTTTTAAAACGTTTTTCCTGCAAATTAAATAATAAAAAAACACTTAACAAAAAATATTAAATAATAAGTTCATAATAATGCAAATTTCTGTAAAATTTGCGCGTTTTACGCACAAAAATTGCTTCGAAATGAGAAATGCTGCAAAAACATGACAGGTAATTGGCATTAATCCGCTCTCTCGGAGACTCAGAGGGGATCTAAAGTAAATGAGGACGCGGTTAATGGCGCACCACTTGCCCTTTGAATCTGGTCACAGTGTGCAGCATGGAAGTTTGAACAAACTTCATTTGTTAAGTTTAGAATAAATAAATTATGTGCTTTTTAGTTTGCATCCTGTAAATAAGTGATGATTCAGCTTGTTTTTGTGACTTTTTCTGCAGGTTTGGACTCTGACGCGCAATTAGCATCAGTTTTCCTGGGTTATGGTGCTTATTATCATTCAGATGGAGGGTTTTCCCAACAGGAGCTGTGACAGACGGAGAGAGGCCAGGTGAGAGGAGCTGCTCGATGCAACAGGGGCCCTCTTAATGAGGGCACCTATGGGGCCCTCCTGGATGGAGGAGTCTCCTAACCTCACCATGGCCTGCAGACACACCTGAAGGGCCCTTCTCCTCCTCCTTCTGGTCCTCCCACCCCCAAATATGAGATGCTCCAACTTTTGACAAAGATAATGATGATTCTCTAACTCCTAAGCTGCTGTTGAGAACAGTTCTTATCCTGTAAATTTGAGAGCTTTGCATTTTTTTGATTAACTCATGATAGGAAAACATCGCTTTCTGGCCTCCTGCTGAAAGGAATTCAAATTGTTGCTAAAACACACAGGTGCAGGGTTTTAAACCATCCGTCATGCTAATGGAGCCACTCTCCTTTAGCAGCGCTAAGATGGATAAGCGTTGATATTTTGTGAGATATTCTGTCATTTACTATGACAAGTGTCTGCAAAAGGGCCGAGAGGTCACCGTCCCCATGGAGCTGCCCTAATTATACAATTAGTCTTGTGATTGGGACAGTCCAGAGCCAAGATGTCCTGTGGGACGACATTATGGCTGTCATCAGTATCTTCACCGCCGTATGTCAGGTGGAGGCTTGCTTTAAGCTAAATGTGACTCCAACACCAACAGGAAGTGGCTGAGGACATGTCAGGCACCCCATAGGTCATCTTGGTATTCCATCGTTCATGCCTCAAACCTCATCTGGGGCCTCACCAGACCTAAACTGCATTTCTTTGAAGCTCAGGGTCAAATGGGGACCCCCATATCTCAATCTTATTGCCCATCCAGCCATATTTCCTTTCTGGCTTATCCCATTGGAAACATCAAGACGCCACATTTTCTTCTAACCATTCAGAGCCGTATCTGTCCCACCCAAGTCTGCTAAAGCGAATGGGCTTGAAGCTTGTGATGTTTGGGATCCACGCAGGCATCTCCATGAAGTCAGAGGGAGGTCCTGGCACACCGTGGAGGAAGAGGCAGCGGCGTCTCCACGCTGGACGCTTTACCATCAGTGTTCTGGCTTATCACATCGGATTAGAGCCTGGGAGCTGAGGGAGATTGGTAACCAACTTCACCAGTTTGCTGACAATGAGATGGTTCAACAATGTGGAAAGCCAAATGTTTGGACTGCAGAGCAGGAGTTGTTCTCTTATCTGTTGTTGGCACAAATGCCCCCTTGTCTTTCTTTTATTAACAGGACTAATGCTCAACTTCACCTCGCTCATGTTCCTCCTTTTTATCAGGATGTAATTCTTTTCTCGTCCCCTCTCTGGCTCCCAACACGGATGCCCCTTTCTCCCCCCTTTCCCCTCCTTCCCAGCTGCGTTTGAGGGATTTCTCCCCTCTCTAGATGCTGACCTTTTCTGCAATAAAACCAGATGCATTCAGGGCCAGCCCTCTGATGTTGCAGCCATGATAGTTCTGCACAAATCGGCCTCTGATACCAATCTTTGCCCACAATGAAGAGGGAAGAGAAGAAGAAGGCAAAAGAGATGGGGGTGGAATCAAGTCTGGCTCTGAAATAATTTTACTCAATCACAGATAGGTTGGAAGATATGAGAGGGAGAAGAAAAGGAGGGACGTGTGGGTTTGAATTAGATTATCAGGGACCATGACGGTGAACGTAATCCTTTATTTATGAAGAGGTCTGAGGTGTGTGTAAAGTTAGGTGCTGACAGGTCTACTCCTGTTGTTTTTTATGATTCTTATCAAACAATTTTTATGTTTTTCAGCTGCTAAAAAGCGATCTGTTTCTCCTTTTAAATGAACAAGTAGTTCCACGCCTGCTAAAAGTGATGCCCAACATGAAGTGGTGCAGCTGGTTCACTCTGATGGAGTCGTGCACCATGCCCCTCCACCTGCTCGTCCCTACTTTCCCTACTGAAGCCTACATCCTGCATTTAGAGGCTTTTAGGAAAGCCTTGTCATTCAGTAAGAGACTACTGAGGCAGCATGCTCACGCTTATCTGCACTTTAGTTCCTACTTTCTGGCCGGTGGGTCGGATAATGGGCCAGGTAAAGCAGGGCCTGGCTCGTGCGCTTGTCCGTGGACGACCTTGCTCCCCTCACCTACTGCCTTGGAGTGGCTCCCAGTCCTGGGATGGGGCTTTGGATCGGCACCAAGTCTCTACCCCCACAGATGTTACCGAGCCACCACATATGATGTCAGTTTCTGAGTGATGTACTTGTGCCTGAGAGAAATCACAGAATTTTTATGATAAATTAGGATTAGATGTGATTTTAGGAATGTTTTGATCCGTTACATCAAAGATTATAATGATAAAAGCTTATGGTTTAATAAAGTGGTCACTTTGATCACTGTTTCAGTTGCTTTAATAGCAATTTTCTTTTTTTTTTAAATTTGTTCTTTTTTTTCTTTGCAACTTTGCAGAAAATTCAATTAAAACAAAACAAAAAATTCAAATATACACAGATTTTTTTTAGGAAACTTTTAATCTTTAGGTTATTTTCTGACACACATTTGGATTAGAAATAAAAATAATTTAAATAATCTACAACCTGTAATTGTCTTTAAATGATATTTACATTATTTGCTTTCACTAGACACAAAATTAGCTGTTTGATATTTAAATCAAGAAAAACGTGACTTTTTTATTTTACTCATTTGGGTTAAATATATAATAATAATGTAATATTTATAATAACCATTAAATTTTGTTTAATTTTTTTATTCAAAAACATTTATCTATAGATTTGTTTCAAGTGTTTTTTTGTTTTGCGGTGCTTAATAAGAAATGGGGAGTTGTGTCTGTGGGTTCAAAATGTTTAATTTGGAATAAAATAAAATATGAACGAACGTGCTGATGTGCACTCCAGGAATTGATTTAATGACGTTTTATGAAACTATAGGTCAGCAGTAACCCTCTCCTCCTCCTTAGGAGGCTTTTTGTGACTCTTGCGCTCCTCTGGGAGCCACGGCGGGGCTAAAAGGTGAAAGCACAGCTGCTGAAGTTGGGCTGCAGAGGCGCGACGTTCCGCCTGGACGCATCTGACAAGAGGAGTGGAAAACAGGGCAAAGAGTCGTCTTCAGTTCCCCCAGCAACCAGAATCTAACATTTAATTTAAACTTGCCACTAAGTTACCTCACAAATCTCCACATAAATGTTCGCAGATCCGTTTGAAATTTGCGCTTCTTTGGAACTTTTTTCCCCCGTAGAGGAAAGACTGGAGGGGTGTGAGCGCAACTGTGCTGCCTTGTTTCCTGACTTCCTCATGAAACTTTAGACAGCGACCAGGTAGAGCAGGGAGCTTTGAAAAGAAGGGGAAAAGTTGGCAAAACGCCCGGAATGCAAATGTGTCACGAAGAGAAAAAAAAAAGTTTGTGAGAAAAAGAAAATCTGAAAGAGGTCACAGTTTAGAGTGAGAACTAAACAGGTGCCAAAGGTGCCCAATTTAATCATTTAGGAACTGAAGATAACGGTTTTGGGGTGTTTGATTAAATCTCTCCGTGGACTTGAAAGGTGAAAAGTCAAAAGTTTTACAGGTGAGAAATATATAAAAATAGCTCGTATTGATTTGCGGAGACCTTCTCGACTTTCGTTTATCACTCATTTTTTTTAGTTTTCACTCATCCTGGGATCAGGAGAAAAAAGTGTGATTTGGGTGTAAAACGGATCGAGGTGTTTTCTGATCCGAAAGGTGGGACGTTTGGTGTGAAGAGGCTGCGTCGCGACACCCTCACCCCTTTTTTCTTTGAGGAAAAAAAGAAACTGTACATTTTGTTTGATCTTCTCTAAATTTGCGTCATAAAAAAACATTTTCCCTCCTTAAACAAACACAGTGTTAAGGGGTGCCAATTTGCGTCATGACGCACGAGCGCGCATCAGATAATCTTTTTATTTTATTGTTCATTTATTTATTTATTTATTGAACATAAACTCCTTAACTTTTTGTGACCATCATGATCACCTCACAGGCCGTGTGTGTGTGTGTGTGTGTGTGTTGGTGCGCACGCGCGTGCGCGCCAGCTGCGTTCAGGAGACGGATGACGCTTGTAAAGTCTGACAAGCCCGCGTTTGTTTTGGGTTCCACGCTCGTCTGAGAAATTACCGCTCGAGCCTTTAAACGGGCGCAATTGAGAGGCAGCGACGTTTCTCACTGGCACTTTTCTTCTCCTTTGTCCTCCCCAAAGTGGCGTCTGCATGTCTGACTCTTGCCAGTTACTGATTTGCAGGCAGTATATGTTAAGGTGGCCCATGTAAGTGATTTTCACGGACATCCCACTAAAGGAGAACAAATCGCTGACAAAGGAGAGCCTTTCCCATTCAGCTGCGTCGTTAGGACAACCAAAAAGTATTCCTCAGATAATAAGTTCGACTTCAAAGCGTTTCTCACTGAAGGGTGACTGCTTCACTCCTTTTTATTAAGTTCCCCCCTCTTTCTCTCTCCTCTAAATGCAGCACGGAGCTTCTTTGGTGATTTTTCATCGTGTTGATTTTGCGCTTGTTTCTAAACAGGAGCGACAAGAGGAGGCTGTAAAGGTCCAAAAATGATAGAGAAGCCTCTGAAAGGGAGAAAAGTTGCGTTAAAAGGCTCTTATGGGATAAAAAGTGACTGTTTTATTTACTGGTTGGACATTTTTTTCAAATATTCTTCAAAATTGTGATTATTTACAACAACTTTATCCACAAAATCCAAGTTGAGGTGGGAATAAAACAACATTTGTTGTGTCTTTCATCCAGATTCCTAGGTGAGCGCGCGCATGTAGCTGTCGGTGTGTTTGCAGAGACAATCCTCCCATCTCCTGCTTTGATTTTTGGTTCATTTAGTGGCAGTTAGAGCAACCGGACATATTCAAATGAGACTGTCTCACCGCACCAATTGCCATAGAAATCCTAACGCACCATGAAGACTGTCAAAGCCTTCCTCTCAGAAGCTGCAGCCCTTTGAAGTGGTGCAGAACGGCGGCGTTGGTCAATTTTAATTCTATAGACTGGACAGGCAACTCTTTGAAAGTGAGATTCTGCGTTTTAATGGAGGAAATAAGAGGGGGAGACCCCCTCCCTCCTTAATACACTCTATAGTACAAGGCTTTGCTTATTGTCAGATATCTTTTTATCTTTTATTTTTCCCATGAATGATTCATGCCTCTGCTGCTTTGTGTCGTCGCAGCTTTTCAGGAGGTAGAGCCATCAGGGGGCTATAAGTTTTCCCATTAGCTCAGTGATTAGTTTCTTCTTTGGCCTGTTTTCTGGGAACTGCGGATGTTTGATAGAAATGTCAGAGATGCAGAACACGAGTCAACTTCGAGATGTGAGCTGATTTGTTGACTCTTATTTACAGTCCAGAATCAAGCTGCACGCACGGTTTGACAAGAGAGGTGCAACCTCTGAGCAACCATTATGCAAAATCACAACAGCTCAGCCAAAATATTTAAATACAACTCCAATTTCCATTATTTTAAAATGATTCACTGAGTGAATTCTGGCTTTTTTATTAAATATCAGGATGAATTTTATTTTTTTAAATGAAATCTTGAACATCAAGGGGTTTGCATGGCTGATTCATCTCTCGCTTATTTTTTTTTTATAAATCCATAATGTCCAATGGCACCATGCACCTCCATGTGAAAGACAAACCACTACAAAAAGGCATGCGAGAAATAAAAAAGGACTTTTCACATTACACAGCCTATTCAAGTAGATGTTCTTTTCTTTTTTTTTTACAGAGCACAAATAAAAATAAACCAAGAGTTAAAAAAAGAGAATATCAGCAGGGCTCTACACGTCACCAAAACTCATATTATTATTATTAATATTATTATTATTAATTTTCTTTGGTGTTTCTGTAACAACACTGATACCAGAAAATAAATTACAATGTACAAAACAAATTTCCTTTGCAATTAAAACTACACAACATTCACAAGCATCAGTACAATTACATATATACACAAAATCTACAAAATAAAAACAACAGCCTGTCGGTGGAGACTTTTAGTGTCTCAAGGGACTTAAAGGAATTCTTTAACAAGCAGTACACTTGTGTAGTTTTGCATAAAATACAGTCTTAAATAAATATTACAAAATTCCACCCAGGTGCACGTAGTTTATAAATCTGGAAAATCATGACCCCTTAAGACACTCGGATTTTATTTTTTGCCTCCTTTTTGTACTAAACCCTTCTGAAAGGCCTCTTTTAGATTTTGTTGCCACCTGTGTGACCTTCCCATCACACCTGACAGTGATTGATTACAGTTTTGTTATTAACTGCAACAAGATTAGTCCAAATTCATTTTTTAACCCTGTTTATAAATCCTTAGAAATAAATAATGTGGGGAATGTTCCAGTCAGATCAAGTTGTGGGTTGGACTGAAGTGGCAATGCTCTTCCTGGTGGAGTTAAACCCACTTCTCACCCACCATCTTTGTTCTTTTGCTGATTTTGAGTGGGTCCTTGTAGCTTAAAACTGATAAGGGTCAAGTTCGGCTTGTGGGCATCAGAGCATCGTCCTCGGGTCTGAGTTCCTGTAAGAGTCCTCCTCGTCCGAGTCTGACGTTGGCACGTCGCTGGAGGGGGTGTGGAGGTGGTTGGGCCCCGCGCTGCCCTGGCACACGTACCACTCGTTCAGGTTGGTGACCTGAGGGGAGAGGTTCGCCGAGCGGTTCCTGTGCGCCTCGGAAGTGGGGGACATCGGGTCCCCCAGGGGGTTCGTGGGGGAGATGTAGGTGAGGTTGGTGGAAGGGGGTGGCGGGGACTTGCAGTGCACCTTCATGTGTTTCCGCAGCGAGCTCGGGTGCGTGTAGGACTTGTCACAGCCACGCACTTTGCAGTAGTAAGGCTTGTCGCTGGTGTGGACGTGGGAGTGCTTCTTCCGGTCGCTGCTGTTGGCAAATTTTCGGTCGCAGCCGTCGAACTCGCACTTGAAGGGCTTCTCTCCTGTTAGAAACAGACAGTCAGTGTCACGTGGGCAGGAAAGCAACCAGTTTAACTAAATAAATCACAAGGAAGGAACGTTGGAGCCACTGAAACGCAAAATAAACACGAGTAAAGTTTCAGTTTCTCGTTGGTTTGGGCACGTTTTCACCAGAGCGCACGCACTAAAACACTTGATCCACAGCTTCACAGCCACTTATCCTAAAGAACATTTCTGTGTGAACACGTGGAGTAAGCCTCCAGGCCTTCTGGTTTACATGTCTGTGGATGTGGAGGAGGGGGGTGGGCACTCAGGAGACCACCAGGAGACGCTCTGCAGCAGCATCACGCACATAAACTCACACACGACACCAAATACTAATACTACTACTACTACTACTAATAATAATAATAATGATAATAATAGCCTGAATTTGACAGAAACGTCCTGTGTTGGTCGATGATGTATTCCTTCTGGGATGTTGCATCACTCATTATGGCGGAGAGGCCTTGCTAGTGGCGAAAATCTAGAAATGACCTCCTGTTGGATCTCTTAACAGGGCCATAAATCTATAGGATCAAAAGCTGGGAGAGGTACACGTTCACCTACGGAAGTTTATCATATTTCATCTAAAATGTTTATTTTATTGACGTCATGCAAACATCCAGACCTAATGGAAGCACATTAAATAGTTGCATTCATAAAAAAATCATGTATCATCTCCTAACCTCGCTGTCTGAACCGTGCCTTTGCGTAAACGTCCTACGCCTGAGGACCGTTACATTTACGCGTGTAGTAGTATGTACGTAAGCACGTTTTACAAATCATATGCTCTAATCTTTTCACGCCTACTGCAGGCGTGTGGACGAGGCATAAAGTTTACATTTATAAAAACATGGTGGAAATCGTACACGCAATCAAGAATTCAAGTTATGTTCATTCCGTGCGTCATTACGCACGACCTTTGTGGTGGATTATAGTAGATTATGAAGGGAAAAAAACAAGATCGCGTTGAATTTATTGCGCGTGGAGCTCGAGCGGCAGCGTCTGAACGAGGAGAAACGGCACTAACCTGTGTGAGTTCTCTTGTGGATCTTGAGATTTTCCGACCGAGCGAACACTTTTCCGCATCCCGGGAACGGACACGGGAAGGGCTTTTCTCCGGTGTGAACTCGGATGTGATTGATCAGCTTGTACTTCGCTTTGAACGCCTTCCCCTCCCGCGGACATTCCTCCCAGAAACAGACGTGGCTGCTCTGCTCCGGTCCCCCGACGTGCTCCACCGTGACGTGGTTGACCAGCTCGTGCATGGTGCTGTAAGTTTTCGAGCAGGGCTTCTTCTGGCTCTGCTCCTGCTCGATCCACTTGCAGATGAGCTCCTGCTTGATGGGCTGCCGCATGTATCTCAAAAACGCCCCCGCGGCTCCGTGAGGAGCAGAAGCGATGTTCACATTGAGGTTCATGGAGTTGTAGCTGTGGAGAGAGGACGGTCCATAGTGCTCCGGCCTGTGCCCGAAGTGCTCCGGCCTGCCGTAGATGTCCCCGGGTATACCCAGGCGCATCTGCCCGTTGAGGGCATGGTGGTGGGCACCTGGGGACGCCTGGTCGTGAAGTCCAGTGAAAAGTGAATGGGCCCCACTTTCCGCGTGCCCATAAGCACCTGTTGGCGAAATGAACATGCCATGGTGATGAGGGGAGGAGGCGGAACTATGCTGGTCGCCAAGTGCATGCATAGCAGAGGCTGAGAGTTCTCTCCTGAGGATGAAGTCCCTGCTGCTTGAGTAGCCTGAGTGGGGGTGAGCCACGGGGAAACCAACTGTGGTCTGAGCTGAAGTGAAAGATGCCGCGGTCTGGGCTTCGGGATGGCTCTGAATGTGCTGAGATGGGCTAAGTTTGAGAGCATTTGTCTGTGCCATGTGCTCTGGTCCAAATGGAGTGAGTGCCACTCCAGGGTCGTTGCCCAGCTCCCCAGGGTGGAGGTGGGCATGGTGGGAGAGAGGGTGATGCCCCCCTAGCCCCGGGAAGCCTGTCATATTCTGATGAGGAAGGGGTTGAGCTGCAGCCAAATCCGCTAATCTTATCGCCGGGTTCCTCTTGCTTAAAGGGGGTTCCATAACTACACAGACAAGTCCATCCGAGCTCAGCGATAGTTTCTCACCACACCGCGCGCTCTAAAACATCAGGAAAATATGTACATAAGGGCTCTATAAGTTCTTTTGTCCGGCTTCTAACTCTGCTTGCTCCTTTCCCCACTCTGTCCTCAAGCGATTGGCAGAACATACAACAGTTGGAGGACACAGTGGGGAATACAGTTTAGAAATGGCACTGCGGGTATTGGACGGATTTCGGTGACTGGCAGTTAGGAGAACGAAGCGATTGGCTGTCGTTCAGCGCAGGGGCTCAGCAGGGTTCCGCCCCCTCACTCTCTTTATCGCTGTTGACTCCAAAAAGTTGTACTCACAAAGTTACCAGTGGATCTGTTTACTGGCGCCGGTGCGCGTGGAGGAGCGAAATATCAGTTTATGTGACAAGTCCTGGTCTGGTTCACTCCAAACGCGTCTAAAATAATCATTATTATCATAGTGAGAATTAAAAATTACTTCATTAAAAAGCTGGAGGGTAAAACATGAACATATATTTTAAAAAGTGTTTTATTTGTTGATAGTTTTAGTAAAAATATTTTATGGGTAAATATAGTTTAAATAAGCTTTAAATACAAAAATATATTTTTATTTTTTAAAACAGACCAGAACGAAGTGAAAAGATAAAATTTTATACTTGAATATTAAAATATATATATATATATATATATAAATGTTTAATTTTCATCAATTTAAAATAAATAAAAGTGCAAAAATTTAGTTTTATTTTCACCTTTTTACACTTTTAATCCTAAACATTAGGAGATTTTTATGAACATCATAAAATCACATCATGCATTCATCTACAGCTCACATTTATTTTATTTATAAACCTTTCCAAGTAAGCAAACTGAAAAGTTGAGAAATAAGAATAAAACTGCAAGAAACACTTTATAAGAATTTAATTTATATTTTTTTATTTCAGACATTTGAGTAAAAATATTAATTTGCAATTTGGCTTCAGTTTGTTGTTTAATTATTATTTAGCCACATTTTAGATTCCATGACCAACATGAAGCTTTTTTAGGCACTTAAACTGTATTTTTGTTATTCACTGAAGAATTAATTCACATTAAAATCTAAAAAAATATATGAATTCATTATTTTTTTTTACATTAAGTGAAATTTGTGCGAATTCACATTAACTGTGCACGTCCTGATTGTGTTCAGACCACATGTGCACGAACAGAAAATCAGCTGGTAATGACATAAAAACCCCACCATGCATTTCCCTCTCAGATGTAGATTGTTGACTTTCATCACCTCAAAGACGGAAGTTCCACACATTAGCTGCATTTATATGATGTTACCTTAATAATTAAGCAGTAAAGGGGGAAGTTTTGTTATGGCAGAAATTCAAATAAATAAATAAATAAATAAATAAATAAATAAATAAATAAATAAATAAATAAATAAATAAATAAATAAATAAATAAATAAAATTTCATCTAAACTTTTTTTGTTGCTATTTTCACTTATGAACAGAGACATCACCCGTCTGTTGGAGCAGTTACATCGGGAGAGTAGTAAAATAAATAAATCATGGCCAGCTCCAGAGAGCCCTTCTGAAAGCCCATAAAACGCACGGGAGCAGCGGGTGCGTTGTTTATGATTTTTTCTGAAGTTCTCCGTTTCGTCCACATAAAATTAAACAGCACAATAAATTTGGAGCAAATGCGCGCAGGACCAAGTCTGAAAACACGAGTCTGATCATAAAACGTCCCACTGACAGTCTTCACTGGTTAGGTGCTGGATTAACTCATACAAATGATCTGATATTTTAACGTTTCGTTATTTTTATACTAAATAATCTAAGTAAATCTGTGTGTGTGTGTGTGTGTGTGTGTGTGTGTGTGTGTGTGTGTGTGTGTGTGTGTGTGTGTGTGTTCGCGCGTCTCTGCATCTAAAACAAAGCCGCTTTGTCATAAACTGGGTTATTTTACCAAAAGGAGTCAAGGGGGCAGCGTATGTGGTCTTAAAGGGTCAGAGGTCAAACATCCATGAAACACAAGGTCACGGAAGCCACGCAAGTAACCTTCCAGTGTGTCAACATATTGATACTGTCAGATAACACAGAGGAGAAATACGCTTCTGACGTGCGTTATTATCCGCAGGCGCAGAGCCCTTATGCGACCAAGGCTGTTGGTTTTATTGATGGGCTTCTGCGCGCGCGCGCGCGCGCACACACACACACACACACACACACACACACACACACACACACACACACACACACACACACACACACACACACACACACACACACACACACACACACACACACACACTGTCACTTCCTTTCATGAGCTCTTATTACAGATCCTGAAGAATATTCCAAGGGATTTATTAACTGCACGTGCAGATCGAGTATCAGAGCCTCCAGAACCTGTTGAAAACCTCCTCTTTGGCTGAATTTTCTCCAAACCAGCCCCATTTCTCCCCTTGTCTCTAAGCAGAGGCGAAATCCAGCCTCGACTGGATAATTCTCTTTTCTCCTCTCCCTATCTGGGGAACGTTCTGTGGTTTTCCGCAAAAATAAAGAACTTCTTATAGGGGTCGGCACACTGACTTTGAACTTGGATCAGCTCCCTGCGTTTCCTGTGGCGCGGGTTGAAATAGACTTGGGAGAATGGCGCACACAGCCTCCTTCCTCCCTCCTTAGTCAGGAGACCCCCCCCCCCCCCCTTAAAAAAGTTTTTTAAAATCCTTTCCCTCTCTATTCAGCATTATTTTTCTCCCAGAGTGCGCATGAGGAGAACTGACGCAGACAGATTGGTGTGTTTTGGAACGAAATGTGCGGATTTTTTTAAAGTGGTGAAAAATGTAAGTAAACTTCCTTTGGTTTGAGAGTGAATGAGCTGCTGGGATGGATTGCATGAACATGAACCACTTCAACTCAGATTGAGCATAATGGAAAGATGCCAAAAAGGGGGGAAAATAGGCGGATTTTGGGAAATGTGACTTGCCTCGGCTGCATTTCTAATACTTGGACAGGAACTAACGAGACATCATGAAGACAACGTGGCTGTGGTTTTATTTTGAAGGCTGAAACTAACAATGTGGTGCGTCAAAATAAAAGAATAAACGTGCGTAAAACTTCAAATAACGGGGATTTTCTCTGTTCACCACCACGACATGCATTTTTTATTGGTGTGGTGAATGTGAGAACCACCGAGGGAACAAATTAGCGATGTGGAACCACTGCGGGCCTGGTTGTGGTTGGTCCACAAGCAGGGAAAAACCACTGGACTCCATATGGAGTCACACAAGCTTATTCAGCTGAGAACGTCTACAAAATTGCCTAAATTCACATATTTATTTCTCTATTCATCAAATGTAACATTTAAAACTTAAAAAAGTTATAAATGATCATATTTGTTTGATTTATAAGGAAATTTCTGTAAAAAGTTAACAATTTTCCTAAAATAATGTCTCATTTCGTCTCGTAGGCACCAGATTTCTGCGCCTACGGAATAAAAACAACACAAACTCTCCTCTCTCTCCTCTCTCTCTCTCGATCCGTCCAAGCCTGCCCAGGAAAAAAAGTCAGCTCAACCTAAAAGTGGGCGGTAATTGTTTAGTGGAAGGAGAGGCAAAAATGGCGTTGCGCTATTAAGTCGCCAAAAAGCGCTACCTGCGATTGGAGGGGCACCTGGGATTGATGAGGCGCGGTGGCCAATGAGACCACGAGGAGCGAATGAACAGGCTCCAGTTAAAGGGGGCGGAAGAGGAGGTAGAGCCAGTCCACGGAGAAACAGGGACCCTCCGCGATAAAAAAAAAACAACACACACTCACACACACACTTATCAGAGAAGCGAACTGGAACGCAGCGCTTTTTGAGATGCTCTGCGTGCGCAGGAGACTCCTAGTCAGATAATTATTTACATTTTTGAGATTTTTTCTCCTTTTCAAGGCAGCAAGAGAAGAGGACTGGAGGAAACTCTTCACTTTGGATTTTTAAAATCAAACTAGAATTAAATTCGTTATTTTTTGTTTTGAATTATGAGCGGAAAAGCGGTTTAAGTCGCGCCTTGATGTGGTGTTTCCAAATCTGGAAGTTGAGTCGTTCCCTGCCAGCATCAACATTTGATTTGGTTGTGTTTTGTTCCCGTTGTAGATTTTAGCCTCGTGCTGGTTTAAAGACAGAAACAGTCGCTTGTGAAACAATGCTGCTGGATGCTGGCCACCAGTTCCCCGGACTGGGAGTGGGCTCCTTCGCCAGGCATCACTCAGCGAGCGAGATGCAGGAGAGAGACTTGAGTTTGGCGCAGAACAGCTTTGTAGACTCCGCACACATGGGTGCGTTTAAGCTGAACCATGATCTCTCTCCGGGACAGAGCTCTGCCTTCACCACCCAGGCGCCCGGCTACCCCGCTGCGGCTCTGGGGGCTCACGCGTACGCGAGCTCCCCTTTCAACTCCACCAGGGACTTTCTCTTTCGTAGCCGCGGCTTTGGAGAATCCTCTCCGGCGAGCAGCCAACACACTATTTTTGGCCCCACGGCGGGATCCCTTCATCACTCCCACACAGACACTCAGAGTCACATCCTCTTCCCTGGGATCCACGACCAGCACGGCTCCCACGGCTCCCCCAACGTCCTGAACGGCCAGATGAGGCTCGGGTTACCGGGAGAAGTTTTCGGCCGCACCGAGCAGTACCACCAGGTCTCCAGTCCGAGGACCGACCCCTACTCGGCCGCGCAGCTCCACAACCAGTACGGCTCCATGAATATGAACATGGGGATGAACATGGCAGCCCACCATCACCACCACCACCCCGGTGCCTTCTTCCGCTACATGAGGCAGCAGTGCATCAAGCAGGAGCTCATCTGTAAGTGGATCGACCCCGAGCAGCTCAGCAACCCCAAGAAGTGTTGCAACAAAACTTTCAGCACCATGCACGAGCTGGTGACGCACGTCTCGGTGGAGCACGTCGGTGGACCGGAGCAGACCAACCACATCTGCTTCTGGGAGGACTGCTCCCGGGAGAGCAAGCCGTTCAAGGCGAAATACAAACTGGTGAACCACATTCGGGTGCACACGGGGGAGAAGCCGTTCCCGTGTCCCTTCCCCGGCTGTGGGAAGGTCTTCGCGCGGTCGGAAAACTTGAAGATCCACAAGAGAACGCACACAGGTAGGCCTGACTGGAAAAAACAATTATATTTAACGTTGAATATTTATTTACCAGTAAAAAAAATCACGTGGTTGTATTTAATGTTGGTGAATTTTGTCACAAGGATGATTTTCATCTGCTAAAGTAGAAAATATCCCTAGAAATAAAATCCAAATGATCTTTGTTTTGTTTTAGAGGGATTTAAACGGGCCTGTTCAGAACCGGACACATAACTCTGCTTTTTTTATTCCCTCTTATCTGCTGTTTGTAATAAATCTATTATCTCGCGATAAATCGGTGTTTGTGTGGATTTAGCCTTTTGTTTTCTCCTGCGTTCCTTTTAGAGTGTTCTCCTGATATGATCCGAGGTGCCAGACACAGCCATTATTTCGCATTCGGGCTTTATTTTCATGGGAAACACCGAAGTGAAATTGATCATGTGCTAATTAGATTTTTATTGTCTCCAAGCAAATGGCATGCCTTCTGTAAAAAGGCCCACTGAGGATGGCCTCCCCACCCCCCACCCCCTCCCCAAATCACTATGCGCATTTTTTAGGCTAAATAGCCCCCTGCCCCCCCCAAAACCCCAGTTGTTGCTTAAAGCTTAAAAATCCTGAAAATGATTTTTGAGTTGTTTAAAAAAATGTTTCGTATGAGCGCATCCTCTGAACTTTTTACGCACGGTTGTCGTGCTTTTACGCACGCAGCCTGAGGCGTTTTCTCATTAAAATATCTCATGTTTATATTTTTTATTTTTGTATTCCCCACCTCTGCAGGAGAGAAGCCGTTCCAGTGTGAGTTTGAAGGCTGCGACAGAAGATTTGCAAACAGCAGCGACCGAAAGAAACACATGCACGTCCACACGTCAGACAAACCGTATCTGTGCAAAATGTGTGACAAGTCCTACACACATCCCAGCTCCCTACGAAAACACATGAAGGTACACGCATCTGTATGTGATTTACTATATTTTTTATTTGCTGATGTCTCATTTAACAAATCTAGATGTTTTTGTTTTTAAATCCGTTCTTTTTGATCCTCCAGGTCCACGAATCCACTCCAACAGCATCAGATTCTTCTCCAGCAGCAAGCTCCGGCTACGAATCCTCCACACCTCCGGGCCTTGTGTCCCCCACCACCGAGACCCAAAGCAACACCACCCTGTCTCCAGCCTCAGCTGTGCACAACACCACCAGCCACAGTGGCCTGTCCTCCAATTTCAGTGAGTGGTACGTGTAGGACTGAGCACACTCATTTCACAGCATTGGGCCACTTTTATTTTGTTCCCACGTGGAGATCTGGACACTAAAAGGCACACAAACATTTATCATTTTTGTTTTTATCCACCAGGGGAAATGATTGAGAGGAAAAGATGTGTATAAAAGCTGAGGTGTGTTTCATATTGTACATAGCGACTAAAAGCCCACCTTTGGTTGTGGTAGTTTGTCAGTCTTTGGTGTTCTAGATGTTCCTGCAGGTAGCTACTCCTCTAACTGGAATTTTAGTGCACATATTACCATGGAATTGTACTATACTGTTGAATATTGTGATCCTAAGGCAAACTGATTGTACTATACTAAACATATAAACTGGAAAGAGTGCCAAAGTTAACATTTAACTCAAAAAACACACCACACTATTACGCTTGTGAATGTATATTTTTTAGTTTGCTGGGCTTAAACTTGTGATGTTTTTTGTGCTTTGCAAGTTTTTGAATTGTGAAATCCTACCCGGAAGATTGTGAGGACAATAAACGTCGTGCCGTTTTCTTTTTCTAATTTTCTGTAACTACATCCTTCCTTTTTTTTTTTTTTTTTGGTAAATATCAGCTGCCATATTTATCCATTTGTAATTAAATTATGGTATTTACCTGCTACAGATGAAACAGTATTTATAAAGAATGTTTCTTTTACTATAAATATGTACAATGATGAGCTAAACATGGGCAGTTGTTTCGTTCTGTGCTTTTTTTTCGTTCAAAGTTTTAAGAGGTGTTTTCTTCATTATTGTGATCAGAATTTTACTGCATACAAATATAATAAAAGGTGTCGCAAGTGCTAATTATTCTTTTGTCTTTTATTTTTTTATATTTCTGTTGGCTGCTGGTGAGAGAGCGGAATATTTGGCATTTTTGGGGAAATAATGAGGGATAGCCAAAAACAAATTTCAACCTCTTTATCTGAAGAAAATGCAGACAGGATTTTTTTTTATAAAGGTGCTTTGCTCCAAAAGAACTAATTCCAACTTTTAAAAACTTATTTCATTTAAATGATGCAACCAGATTGCCTGTTGCACGCTCACACTTGTGCAAACCTGCTGAGTTGATCTGAAAACCGTCTAAAACTGGACCCCCTCACCACCAGACTGCAGCCATGAACTTGAACTTGACCTTTCCCACTCCCATGTGCATTCTCTTCCCCAGACTTTATGCTAGTCTGTTCATTCAGAATAAAATGCAGAATTTGAAGGTTTATTCAAGATAATTATGACTGGAAAGGTTTTGGAACAGCGGCCCTTTAAAGAATAGTCAAAAGTAGGACAAAATTACGGCTATAAATATGTTTTGTGCATTAAAAAAGGCAGGGGAAATCGGTTTTGTCAGCTTTTGTTTGGCTCTGATCATTTTGTGTGAATTAGTGCTCGCCATTATTTGCTGCATGCTTCATGGGTGCTGAGCTGGTCGTGGTGGGACTTGTTATCCGTTGCAGGCCGGTTCTCCGCTGCAGCAGCAGCAAGTGGCTCGTCTGTGTGTGTGTGTGTGTGTGTGTGTGTGTGTGTGTGTGTGTGTGTGTGTGTGTGTGTGTGTGTGTGTGTGTGTGTGTGAGTGTGTGTCAGAGCTGCTTGACTGCAGGCAACATCTCCTGTTATTCAAGCTGCTGGTTTGACTTGGCTCAGAGAGTAATGTGGTAAATTAAAAGGATGGTGTGATCTCTGGTGAAGCTGCTCTGATTTCAGAACTTTATCTTTTTACGTTAAGGTCAAACACTCTTTTATCAACTCCTGCTTAAAAATATTCTTTGTTTTTAGAGGAATACAAATTAAATTAATATTTACCTCTAAAATGCAGGAGCAGGTTATTGGTTCATATGCAGATTATTTATCTGCTGATGGCCCCGTTGGTGTCTGGCCCTCTGACCTCCTCGGCGGAGGAAGGTGTGACTCGTGGAGAGTGGGAAAGGTCAGATCTACACAGTGCATCCATGTCGGTTCCTGTTCGGCTCCTGCTGTGCTTATATTGATCCACAGAGAAGGAAAAGGTTTTTTCAAGTTTGTTTCCTGCTTCTTGTTGCTCTTTGTACAATGTTGCCAGTACTGTATACAGCAGGAACAACAAACCTGCCTCACATTTGGCCTGCAAGGCAGATAAATGATGCTAAATTTGCAATTCAAATAATTCCTTTGGGGTCATCATATGAGGTCACGCTTTGGTTTTAGCCAGTGGTGCATTGTATTTGTTGATATTACTAATTTTAAGGAAGTTTTTGATATGGTTATAATTGTAAAGAAATAAAAATAAAATGTTTAGCTCTGTAAATGATTACCAAATCAAACAGCAGATAATGATCTCCTCCCCAGCCATCTTTTTAATTTACATGCCTATTTATTACTCATGAGAAAATCAAGAGGAAAACAGCGACGGATGCATTCAATAAAAAAAACAGCAGGCGCACTTCTGGTGAAAATATATTTGAGCAATTTAATTACCGCTGCACAAGTCACAGCGCCACTCCCACTGCGCCAGTTACGCACGAGACGCTTAGGTCTGAAACGGGCCGCAAAACCTGCTCCACTGCGGTTCGGGGAGGGAGGCGAGTCGGTTGAAGTCAGAAAAAAGCAAAAATACGGAAAGATAAGAGCGCGTGGCCTCATGGGAGTTCAGGGTGATGCCCTGCTCTGGGGCCGCGCGCGCGTGTGCGCGCTCAGATGTTGTTTGGCACACTTGCAACATATAGATCTCTCTCTCTCTCTCTCTCTCTCTCTCTCTCTCTCTCTCTCTCTCTCTCTCTCTCTCTCTCTCTCTCTCTCTCTCTCTCTCACACACACACACACACACACACACACACACACAACTCGTTTCTGTGAGGTTAGAAATGCAAACATTTTAAAGCTTTTTTATTCAAAAACATCAGAATGAATTAAACGTTTTTACCGCGTGATTTCGATTTCTCTACAATCAGATCAAATTCTAACAAATATGTTTTTTTCTTTGTTTTGATAGGTTTTAATTGCGTCACGTGTCATAAATGGATTTGATTTAATGGCGTAAAATTGTTTTTTCTTTCCCCTTTTTGACTGGATTTTCACGTCGGTCCAAATTTAGGTGACGCAAATATGTTTGCAAACTTCTGTCTGTGCGCGCGCGCCATAACACGTTAGGAAGGGATATTGATAATAATAATTTAACAGTGCTGGTAAAATCAATAAATGGCAACAACTTAAAAAGATCACAGGATAAAAACGAACAGAGATTTATTTTTATTTTAAAAAATGCACAAACAACTTTACCTTTTTTTTTTTTTTTTTACAACAAATCCACATAAAACAAACATCATTTTTGTATTTTAAAGTTTTTAATAGTTTTAAATAGCATAAATAAAATTTTATTTATTAATGTCAAATAGGTTTAACTTGCAAAAAGTTTAAAACTTTTTTATTTCTCACTCAAATATGCACACATTTTACAGTTTCCCACTAAAAGGTTATTTTAAATTTAAGTTTTCAAATAAATAAATAAATACAAGCTTGCCTAACAGCCCCCCCCCCCCCCCCACACACACACACACACTCGGCAGAAATAACAGACTCTTACTACAAGTAGGCGTTTTCTAGGAAAACTTTGAAAACAAATGCCACATCCTTTAATTGAATTGAAGCAAATGCAGTGATTGTTGGCTTCAGCTTGTGATCCAAAGAGATTCCAAAGAGAATTTATACCAATATTAATAATAATACATATTTATTTATATTTGTAACCTTTTGAGGAGGTTTTTGGGGTCTATTGTCATGCATTGACCTTAAAATTGATATTCCTCTAGTGCATGACTGTAACCCACTATATTATTACATTATAAACATAAATGATATAAAAACATGTCTTATTCCCTCCATCATGTTGTGTTTGTGCTGAAGTGGATGTACAGTCTGCTTTCCTGTGCCGAGCAGCTCCCATGGCCTTTCATCTGAGTTCAGCGGCCTGCCTTTTTCTCACACAGATGAATGTGTTGGAGTGAAAAGAGCCGGAATGGCTGTCACTTCTCCTGGCACAGCAGAGAAACAAACAAACCCCCCTCCTCCTCCCCTCGCTCCTTTAAGGAAGCTGGCGCAGGCGCCTCCCATCGGACACAAACACTACAGAGTCAGAAGCACAAATAGCCTCAGAAAGCTAAACGCTCTTCCTTTCATGCAGAAAGCTTGGAGCGACTGGTCCTCTCATGCACACAGAGCAGCACAAAGTGGAGAGGTGCAGAGTAAATGACACGCTCAAGTTTGACTGAGGTGTTGTCATTGTTGTGGTTCCCCCACAAAATAATAATAATAACAACAAAAGTGTTAGAATTTCACCAAATCCCTCCCTGCTGTTGCTTTTGCACAGAGCTTCTCAACAGGCCTCACGTGCAGCACCTCACCACTTGTGTTTATTCACCTCCATAGGTAACGTGCTGTCAGGAGCAGGCGTTTTCAGGAGCTTTAGCCGAGGCTCTTCACAACGTGGAGCAGGTGTACCATCAAAGCCCAATTATCTGCAGCAGAACTCAGAACCAAGCAGGCCCGCTGGAGAGTATTACTGATTTTCTCTGCATGTATTCAACGTTCATGCACATATTCATGGACACAAGAAGTGGAGCATGTGGCAGGTTGATGTGACTCCACCCTCATCTTCCCACAAAAATGAAGTCTTTGTGTGGACTTCCTTTTACCAAGGAAATGTTCAATTTCCCCACACCTGTAAACATGCGGTTTTACCTCCACTCCTTTGATCTTCAAACAGGCCAGAGCTGTTGGCCCCAGGGGGACTCGGTGCAGAGAGGTGACTGGGTGGTGTGTGTTTTACCCACTTTATGGGACTGCTGGTGTGCACCAGAACAAACCTCCTGATTATTTTTTCAAAACTCACGCTGGAAAACTTCAATGTGAGCTTTTCGTGAAGGACACCTAGGAGGAACCCGAAACAGCGTTACAAGTAGAAGGTTGTGTGACTTGTAACTTTATTTTTGAGAAATAGAGTTTTACCGGGTTGATAAGCTAACGGCTAGGCCAAAGGCAGCCAAAATCAAAGTGTCAGCACCAGCTTCCACAATTTTCTACTGATTCCTGCAAAGTTATTTTGTGAGCCTTTTACACCATTTTCCTTTTTGCATTGCACAGTTATTATTTAGTGTAAATATCAGGTGGATGTAGGGGTCAGGTGACGAGATAACAGCATGATGGTGTTGAAAAGACAGCTGCAAGAACAAATTTGACATTTTGGACATGTTTTCGTTGATCAAAGAGGATGAACAATAACTTTCACCTCCTTTTAGAAAGATTTTAAGTTTGTTTTTTTTTTCTCAAGGGAGTGATTTGACAAAACCAAACTCTCTCTAACTTTATTTTAGTCATTTATTTAAAGGGGAGATATAATTTTTTTCCTAAGTTATAACAGTTGAATGGTTGATACCAAACATATTTATGGAGTTTTTGCACTAAATCCCTCTATCATAAAACAATTTCAGCATTTTTATTCTTGACACTTTCAGTACCTTCCAGAATGAGCCGTTTCAGGGCTCTGTCACTTTAAGAACACAAGATGGAGCTGGCCACGCCCACCCACGCCCTGCTCAGGCTGCTATAAGCTAAGAAGCTCAGATATCTGGGAGGGGCGCAGAGTAGAGCAGCTGCTCCTCCAGCAGCAGCTCTCTCTTGCATTATTAAGGTGGTTCTATGCTAATTTCCCTGTTTGTGATGTCACAAACGGGGACTTTTTGAATGGCTTGTTGTAATTCCTAAAACCAAACACTAAAAGAGAACAGAAAACAGATGGACAGGTTTTTTCACGTTTGGAGTGTTTATAGAGGCAGTAGAGACCCACATGGCAGCATCAAAAGGATGCAAAAGGTGGGTTTTACATAATGTGTCCCCTTTGAGTCATTTCCTCATCTAGCTAGTTTGATGTAAACACAAAACTGAAGCTAATCTACAATTAGTAAGATTAATCATACCTTCTATACAGAACTATAATTCAAAATGGCTGAAAAAAACCCTCTTTTTGGAACGAGGACTGTAATAACTCACAACATTACAAATGAGGTCAAACGGATCACATCTTTTCCACTTTACAAGCTAAAAATACAAATTCGTCTTTTAAGTAAGAAGCTAAGAAACAAATTTGGAGAATAAGAGCATCACTTGACTTCAAACCAGATCATTCTGTCTTGTCTGATCACGTTGAACAGAGCAGTGTGATCTTTTAAGAGCTGAGACTTTGTGTCTGTATTAGAGAAGACAGCGCTGATAACCCATAAATGAGCGAATTTGTGATTTTTTTATTCTTCCTCACATACATCATTTGATTCGTTTCCTCCAACCATGACAGCAGACTCAAAGGCCACTGGTAAAATGTTACCTCGACATAAAAATATAATCTTTAAGTCACTCCAGATCAGCTCTTCTGGTTGATCTCTTCATTTGAACATCCGCTGTGACACATTAGAAAAGTTTCTGAGGTTTTGTTTTAAAAGAAAACAATTCATGCGAGGTGTGAGTGCGGTGTTCCTGCTCCCCTCCGCTGTCACTCACATTCAACTCCGGAGCGATCAGACGACAAAAGTCCCTGCTGATATTTAAATAGATTTATATGACATGACACAGGAACGAGTTGAATATGCCCCCTACTAGCTCTCCTACACACAAACAGAAACACACACTAGCATCCAAACCTTCCGTCGCCTGATACGTTTTCTCGTCTTTTTCAATTCTGTTCATTGATTTTCCTCTTTTTTTTTTATTTGCTCCTTTCAAATCTAACTAGACAACTCCTGACATGAGATTAATCCCAATGACGAGAGTTTCCAGTGAAATTTCCTTCACTTTGAGATGATTTAATTTCCGATGTGTTGTGACGTGACTGTGTTGAATGCTTAATGTCTTAAAACACATCAGTGGTAAAGGGCTGTCTGACTTCCACAGGTTTATCTAATGAGACAGAAATGAAAGAGGACAGGGATCAAACCGGCTGCAGTCCCCGCGATGCAGACAATATTCAGTAAGTCATTATCACTCTGATCTTAGCAGCGTTTTCACTGTCTGCCTCCCTCCGGAGGGTTCCATTCACCAGAGGAGACAAACAAATAACACATCAGTGTTGTCGGCTTTGTCACATGCAAATCAGCACGCTCGCTTTCTAGCATTCCCGTCAGATTTTTGGTCAAGACATCGACAAAGGCTATCGATTGCATATCTTGATTAATTCTGTATTTGGAATTTGAAGGGGTGCGTTAGTTTCTTACGGGTTTATCTGCGTTAGCGTTTCTCTACAGGGTGCCACTCAGACTGCACCCCTGTCAGATGTCTCAGAAGACGCTGTGCTTTGCTTACCTTTAGTTTTTGAGTTTAGTGAGCTGGAAGGAGCTAATTTGATTGACTTTCACCTCCTTTTCCTCTTGTTTTTTTCCCTCCCTTGAACCTTGCAGTCCCCTGACAGTGAGAGACTTTTCTGCTCGCTGAGTGTATTGACAGGCAGTCAGTTAGCACTTGACATGTCAATGTCCGGTCTTCTGCGGTCCTGTTGGATTCTGGGTGTTTGTGGAAAACTCTCAATGATGGGACCGATCGACTTGACAGGAAAACAGATTAATTTACTCTAGTCTGTTTTTTTTAACTCGTATTACCAAGGATTTTATCATCCATGAAACATTATTATAGTATAGAAAAACAGTGTTGTGTAAAAGTATTTGTCCATCTTCTGAATTTATTGTTTTTGCTTTTTTGACACCCTTAATGGTTTCAGATGAGCAATGAAACGTCAGAAACTCACTCAGCTTCTGAACTCCTTATAGATGGGAGGGGGTGCTTTTCTCCATCAGTCATTGGGTGAGAAGAGGGGGACACCCATCATAGGGACAAATACAAGCAGCCACTCACACCTAGGAAGAGTCTCCAGAAAACCTGAACATGCATCTTTTTGGTTCATGGGAGGAACCTGGAGTAACCAAGAGAAAACCCACGCATGCATGTGGAGAACAAGCTAATTTTTTGTACAGAAAGATGCTGCTGGGGTTTGAACCTGCAACCCTCTTGCTGCAAGGGAACACTGCTGCAATCTGGTAACAGGTAACGATCCTCTCACATCATTGTCCCACTCTGCTTTGCAGAATTGTTTTAATCCAGACTAATTGGAGGGTTTTGTGTTCAAATGGTAAATGGTCTGTAACTGCTATTGCGCCGTCTAGAGTCCTAGAACCCCCCAAGGTGCTTTACAACACAATCAGTCATGCATGCACGCAAACACCTTGGTGGTGATGAGCTACAATGTAGCCACAGCTGCCCTGGGATGCACTGACAGAGGCGAGGCTGCAGAGCACCGGCGCCACCGGTCCCTCTGACCACCACTGGGTCAAAGGTCAAACTTCAGGATTTCATGGTGCAGAGCAAAATTTGTGGTTTTATCAATCACCTGAAGTGGTCCTGAAACAGAAAAGCAGCCCCACATAATTAAACTCCCACCACCATGTTTGACTGTTGAATCTGAAATGCAGCGTTACCCCAGATTAACAGGAAGTTCACCGTCAGGTGTTTTTTACACTGATGTTAGAGAATCTCATAATTAAAATTCTATATTTTTATTCTTCTACCAAAACAATTGAAAGCAAGAATTGGTGCAAAATACAACATTTACTCTCACGTTCATTTGGCATGGTGACAGTTTAAACAGTAACCCAAAAGGTAAACCTTTGTTTATTAGAAAAGGAAACAAACTGGAAACATTTCAGAACGTTTCAGAAACATTCTCTTTTTAAAAAACTCCTTATTTTTCTAGTTTCTTACAAAGTGCAGTGGGAGAGATGAGAAAACACATTTTTAAATACATCTTTGGATTCATATTTGTGGCTTTTATTTTGAAATTAGGAACAATAAAAAAAAAATACTATTTTCAGTTATGTATTTTTAAACAAGGCTTTCTTTGTCAAACACAGCAGATTTTAGTGCTGGGTAATCATTTCTCCCCAGAAATCAAAATGACCTGTAAGTAGAGGCATTACTCTGATGGATGCAGCAAGAGTTAAAAAAAGGTGTCAGGGCAACACTTGTTTGTCAGAGCGCTTTCATTCGTCTCAGTGACACACATTTGCATACGTTTCTAAAAGATCCACATTCTTCATGCAAGGCATGAATATAAACATGACTCCTAAAACGTCCTCGTTCACGACTCTTTTCAACACGATGATGCAGGCTGACAATCGCTCCCGTCTCCAGTTTGACTCTGCATACCTGTGAAGGAGGTGTTTATGGGTGTGGGGGTAGTTTGCATCCCCTCCTGCCCCTTTTGGACCCGTCACCAGGCCAGAACTGCCCCAAACAAATCAGACCAACTCCTCTGGAGTGGTAGGATTGGGAATTACATAAATAACATGATATCCATGACAAGAAATGTTCATGTTTGTTAAAAAATACTGAGGGGTGTATCTTTTTTTTTTTTTAAGCAAAAACAGTTTTCAGTTTAAACCCACTCAGATTGAAGCAGAAACTCCCTCATGCATTACATATTTGGAAAGTGTCATCGCCGGCGGTTGATAAAAGAGAATTCTTTGCTGCATCAGGGAGCGATGCAGATGACACACTGAGAAGAATCCGTATGTTTGTCACATGCACAGGAAGATTCTCCGAGCATAACAGAGTTTCCAGCCCCCCCCTCCATCCGTGCCTTTTGCCATATTTAACAGAACAGACTACAGGTTAGTGTGATGCTGAGGGTGGAAGAAGCTTTAGCACTGATACCTTTGGGACATGGGAGGCCTTAATCAGGAGGCTATGGTAGCAGGGCCCAGGGCAGCAGTGGAATTATGATTATTATGGCATGTTAGCACACGTCTAAGAATGGAGTGGACAGATAGATGAGTTCACTGGTGACAGGATTAGCCAGCCCCCATGCTGACTGGAGACTACTACACCAGGCGGTCCTCAGTAACTGCTCACAACATGTAGAAATGGTTTTCCTGAATAATATATAAATGTAATAAATGAGTCGTTAGTACATGAACTGAGTAGACGTGTAAGCTGGGACTTGTTTCAGACACAAAACTGAGTGAAAATATGCAGATTTTTATTTGGAGTCACACTGAATAGCTACGTACTACACCTTTATGGGGCGATCATATAACTGGGTATAAAGTTAATGTGTAGACGCAGCAGGAAGTGTCCATTTATGAATCTGAACCTTTTAGGAATTAATGTTACGTAACACAATGGCAACTGTGCAACTATTTTAAGAAGAGATTTCAAAATGTAAGCAATGCAATACTCAGTGGGTTTGCATGCAGTAAGAAAAAAATGAATTATTGCCTTAGATCAACTAAAGTCGGACATTTAAAATGCATGCATGCATCTTAGTCCGGCTAAAGTCGACCCAAACTGGACTAGTCCTAATCAAGCTAAGGTACCCATGTAATGCGGATAGAAAACCAAATTTCTCTGCATGTAAACAACTTCCCAGCTTAGCTGAGCTGTGACCAGCCTGGACGCTCAACCTTCCAGCAGTGATGAGACAGCAGAAGCAGTCTTCTGATCATTTCATCACCACAAGAACCTGAAGTGTAATGCCCGAACGACACTGTGCGATTATCGACCGTCTTAGCCAAATCCCTCATCGTGAACAGAATTGTGACAATCGTGAATCGTTATTTAATCTCTGAGTTTCGGTTTTAACTTATATTTAAAATGCAAATTATAAACTACACACCAGTTTAAAATTGTGTTAATAGCTCAAGTAAAACCGAAGTTATACTAAAATAATTAAACAACCTTTTTTTTGACCATCAGATAAATTGTGAAAAACGTGATTCTGTGGTCTGTGAGAGTGAGAGATGTGCTCACGAACACAAAAAATAAAACACGAAAACCTGAGATCCCTTTGCTGTTAGTGGAAATCTCACATATCCAACCGATAAGAATGGCTTCAGTAGCATTTTGTTGCTGAGGGACAGAGGAAGGCTGCGCGAGTGACAGCGGACGTGAAAACGCAGCGATAATGAGGGGTGTGCTTGTAACGTGGCGTGTCTTCCTAGAGTGAGACGTCGTGCAGTTTGGCTCACTGAAATCTTAGACCGTACGCTCTGCCACCTAACCCTAACCCTAGAGTTCTCACAGTGAGGCAAGAGCAGTCTTGTGTGACAGCCAAAAAATGCAGAGTATGGTCCCGGGTTCACACCATCAGTATGTATACGTAAGACGCTGCAGCGTTGATATCGTCCATTTCTTTGGCCATTGTTCATATCCTGCTTTTACTCCGTGTACTTCTCCCCTACCAGCGTTTGTGTGTTGCTATAGGCTAACCGGAAGAATGCCAACATGAGAGAGTGCATGTCGCCTCCTTCTGTCGTGGAATCAAACGCACTAATAATCTCACTTTTACACAAACGTGTAAACTTGGATAAAGGCTACAACTATGTTTAAGGTATTAGCTCATCCTAGATGCGTAATTAACCGCACTGACCGAGACTGAGCACTGATCTCTGACAACCCTTGGAAACCTTTTTGATAAACTCCTTTGCCGTTTGCAGTTTGTTGCCCAAATTTGCAGCCAAGTAAGTTAAACTGATCACAGAATATGTGAGCGGGTTGTCCGTCTCTTCTGGGTCAAACATTGCGAGCATGAAAATGCATTTTCCTCATTCTGATTTTGACTTTGTAAGATGACTTTGCTATCAAGAAAATTACATTATGCTAACAGATAACCTTTGGAAAGGGACACTCCTGGACGTTACACTTGTCTTTCAACGTGTGTGTGAAAACATTTCATGCTTTCTGATAGTGGATGACCCTGCATTGTCAGAGAAAAATGCACTGTAAGCTGCTAGGCATGTCAAGCCACAGTATGGGGTCCCTACTTGTGCTATAATCCCAGCCATGGCCTTTTAACCCTCTACAGCTCTCCATTCTCTCTACTGCTCTCCTCGCTTTGCATCTGACACAAGAACATGGAAAAACAAATGGAGACCTTGAAAACCATAAGGCACTGCTTGTTTGCCCTCTAAGTTATGCTTTCTTTTTTTCCCCTCACTCAGATAGCCTCTTGGTTTGGGTTTGTTTGTAGATTAACTCATGTTTTGTTTAGAAATGTGTTGCCTTCGGAGGAAAGAGCTCTTCTGAATTCACTTGCAGCCCGGGGATGTTATTGATTTGCTGCAGAAGCTGTCTCATCGCTGATACAACAGCCACAGTTTTTATCCAGGTGAACGTTTCCTCACCTGTCAGATAACACTGACCCAGGTCTTTAGGCACAATCTTTCTTTTGCTGCTTTGATACGACTCTGTTGACGTCTTTGCTGTCAGCCATGTTTGAACGCACTTTTATGGTTTAGAAAATCAGTTTTGCTAAGTTTTTGCATTCGAGCACCCTCCTACATAACAGCTACGATGTAAACTCGATTTCACTTTCCTCTCCTACCACCCCCCCCCCACCTCCCTACTTTTACTAATAAAGCCTTGTTCCCTGCTGATGGAAAATTGTCGGTTTACCTCGAGCTACAGGGGGCCGGGCAATCAGTCCTCAGAAAAGCAGTGCCAGGTTAACCTGCTGTGATAGTGGACTCGTGGGAGAGTGCCCCACCTCTGCTTGACATGCTCTGTTCACCGATAAGAGGCATGCCCACTGCACAATAGAGCTGCTGCTACCCTCTTCACTTCCAAACAACAATCTTCCGGTCAGAGCTTTGCATGCTTAAAATTGTTTTTATTTTTTTGCATTTACCTGTTTGATTGAATTTCTAGCATTGATTGTGATGCTGCATCCCTCTTTTCGTTTTGCTTTTTTGTAAAAGCTCTTCCTAATTTTGCTTGGTTGTTTTGATTGCCTTGTCTCCTTCCAGCTTAGTTGTAATATGCATTAAACAGAAAAGGAAGGCTGCCCGTCTCTGTGCTCGTTCTGCAGGAGGAACTGTTAATGGGACAATTGCAGTATGGGGGCTCACAAGTCTGGGATGAGGATGTGCTAAAGCAAGTCACATTTCTTCACATTTTCACTGAATCAAACTGAATTTATGGGATTTCAGGCTAAATAAAGAGTTGTAAAGTGCTCTGAGTTTAAAGCATTTCCCTCTCAAAAAGCACATTTGCAAAACTGTAAAGGTTCAGAATTTGGACTGTTAATGCTGTTGCATGCCACTCACGAGCGCATTAGCATCATAGTGTAGCTTAGCATACCTGGAGCCAGAATGCAAATGCTTTTCACTCAGGAAGCAGAAGATGTTCTGTCTACAGCCACAGATGGAGCTCCGGTGTACCCACACTATGGGTCATTATCAATCAGACCCCAGAACATGAAGTGGTGGCTCATTGTTGTCCAGCTACAGCGAAATAGAAGCGTACAGTTGGCGTGTTGTCAAGGATAGAGGGAGTCATTTGCAATCTAATCACATTTTCCATGCAAACCCGTTCATATTGACTTGACCATATTTGATTTAATGAAGTGAATTAATTAGACTGAATTAAATTTAAGGAACTCTTCAGATTGGGAGGCCATTAGTCTGGCTGCCAGTTTGCAATGTGTCACATTCTGCTCTGCTTCTTGTTTCTGTCTTTGTCACCCTGAACCATTCAGTGGAGATTTTGCCTGCAGTTGCAGCCCAGTAAACGTGTCACCTGATGCTATTTTACTAACTTTTTATGACAAAGGTCAAATTTGATTTCTGAGGTATGGAGGGTTCAGAAGAGCAGTCAACAAAAATATATATGGGCAAGCCGTATGAGTCCCAAAAGGGTTTGTCCACAGTTTCCACAGTGGCCCAGTTTGACTCAAACACCGGCCCATTAAAATCTTTGTGGGCAAACCCCTGTGGGACCACCATGGAAACAGCGGACAAACCCTGTTGGGACCCATACTGCTTGCCCATATATATTCCATATGGGGCCCACCTATGTGCTGGCTGGGTGGTTACCCTCTTTGGTTACTATTAACCTTTGCTAGAAGACAAAAGAAAATAGGCAAATGTAGATTTCTAAAAAAAAAAAAAGTTTTAATTATAAGGTGACCTTAAGTGAAAGGCGTCATCATTATTATAAAGTCAGTCTGAGTCACAGGAAATATCTGATCAGGTTTATTAAGTGTTCTGATTCCTTTGTGGGTTGGATTTGTTTCACATTAAAGTAATACTAAATAGTTTTTTTAAACAGTAAGCTAGCTCTTTAACATTGATCTCATCTAGAAACTTGACCAGTTGACACCGCTCTGCAACACTCTGAAGACCAAAAACAACACTTAACAGTTTTGTGGAGCGGGTAGGTGTTCTAGGGGGCGCTCTTTTACCTTACAACTAATGCTAGTGGTTAGCATTTTCAGTTCATCAATAAAAAGCACAAGAAAAAGAAAAGGTTTGCTTTTTCTGTTGGCATCATGATGAAGCCTGGAAGTAAAAGTTAGAGGAAGCAAAGCAAAGAGCTAAAACCAGAGTGAACACTAGTTTGAGGAGCTAAAGGAGGCTACAAAATCACAGGATGATGGTGACCTGGCTTTGTTGCTACTGTACTTGTAAGTAATAATATTTTTTGTTCAACAGTGTGGATCTTTTTACTTTGTGGTTTATTTTAGTATTAGTTGGCTCTTGTTAGTGTTAGCTCGTTGTTAGCGCTAGCTACAGCAGGGTTGTTTACCATTGTAATTCAACTTTCAACCAGCAGGGCGGAGGAGCAGGAAACTGCTCAGTGTTACTTTAAAAGCTGTGATTCTACATTACAGATTAAATGAACTACAAGAGGGTTTTGCCAAAATGAAACCTTATTGTTTTCAACCATAAAGAGATAAAAATACTCAAAGACAAAGCTGTGAATAGATTCTTCTGCTTTTCCACTTCAGATAAATTAGTGTTTACTCTCTTTGACCCCTGGCTTTAATTTGAGAGGGTGTCTGACCCGACGCTCTGTTAGGATATTCATCACATCCATTTTAGTCAGTTCATTTAATTATGCCATTCTGCCCAGGGTGCCGGCTCAGAGCTGCATCTAAATGTTGCTTCTTCAATCTGCATGTATAATCTGCATGCATAAATGGAGGCAACCAGGAGGAGCTAAGGTGACCAAAAAGATACTTTCTGCAAAGTTAGATATACATACTCGAGTGTTTGTGTGATTTCACACGAAAGCGTCTCACTTTCTTCAGGAATTCAATCCAAGAGGGGAGGAAATGACGAGAGGCGGTGCCAACTCTGTTAATTGGGAGGAAACAGCAGTTGAGTGAAGAGGAGTGTGTCACCATAGGCTCGCCCAGCTCTTTTTACATTTAGTTCGGTGAATTGCTTTCACACTGATAGACGGGATTTTGTTTTTGCTTTTGTTAGAGTCATTTATGACAACATGTCACATTTTATTACTCTTCTTTCTAAAGATTGTGTTGCACATCAGCTGTGTTAAATTCAATCCACATAAACCAAAATGAATTCATGGAAGAAAATCCAATAACTGTGACGGTAATTCAAAATAAGTTGCAGCAGAACAAAATATTTGTCATAGCACATTTTTTAATTTATTTAAAAACTAACATGCATCAAACATGATGATTTTAGGAGCTACCGGTCTTCTGGGTTGAAAACAGACGTTTGCTACCCTTCTGTAAATATGTGACAACACTAATAAGAAGGATACTCAATTTCCTCCTGAAACATGTAGCATGCATGTGCTGAATTAAGCATAAAGAAGAACTGATTGTTTATCTGGCAAAATAAATTTTGCAACCCTGTATTTCAATATGAGAAAAAAACAACAAAAACATAAAAAAAATCTTTGTACTGCACATTATTTGATTCAGGAGGCTGCATCAGCTGATAACTTCCGCTGTAGATGTGTTGCTTTAATATAAAAAGCATCACAAGGTTATTTGCACTGAGAACAATGCCCTTCACTGGCCATTTGATCATTTTGGATATATGTCATTTTATTTGGTATGTGCAAAGCATGTCTTGATGATCGTAGCAGTCAAAACTCATGCACAGATTTTAATATCGTTTTAGGTCTCCATGTTAGGAAGCACCATTGTCCAAAAGGTCCAAGCTTTCCATGATCTTCGTGGTTTATGATGATGATGCTGGTTCTTCCTCAAAAGAGTTTTTGCTGGTGTTCCTGACCAACGAGTTCCCTCAACTCTATGCTCACGTCTCTCTCAGACTACCTCACGATTTGTTTATGCCAGCATGATGTTATCACCACGAGTGCCATGAATGTTATAAGTTGTTTCAATGATCACGTCATGATCAATTCAGTTGCACCAGTTTAGGTGCATGTAAATGGTAAATGGCCTGTTTTTATATAGCACCTTCTGGAGTTCTCTAACCCCCCAAAGCGCTTTACAACACAACCAGTCATTCATATATTCACACGCTGATGGTGATAAGGTACAGAATGAACACAGCTGTCCTGGAGCGCACTGATGGAAGTGAGGCTGCCGTACACAGGCACCGCTGGTCCCTCTGACCACCACCAGCAGGCAAGCCGGATGGGTTGTGCCTTGCCCAAGGACACAAGAACTGTGACAGACTGCACGAGGCTCAAACCTGCATCCCTCCAGTTACGGAGCAGGCATTTAACTCTTCAGCTTTTGTATGGGACGGACGGGGCACACATGGGTCTCCATGAATTTGAGCATAATGTTATTTTTCAACCAAAAGTTCTTTTAACATTTATACTTGTTGTTTCCAACCACAGAAGGTGTCAGACCACCCTGTCTGTTCAGCATCTACATTTTTGTCCTGAATATCTTCTTTATTGGGCAAAAAATAAGCATCTTATGATACAATTTAATGATATTTTCATCAAAGTTAATTGCAGATTCAGGAATTATTTGAGGTTTAGAAAAAATAAATCCCATTCCTCTGTAATTCTTTGATATCTGAGTTGAATTTCATCTCTCAGAGTTGTTTGAGAACACAATACTGGTTTTATGTTTATCTTCATTCAGACATGTCTAAAATAATCGTTTTATGTATGCTGCCATCAGTAAAACAAACATACAACTTATTTTGACATTTCAGGTCAATGTTCCATCACCTGACGTCTAAATGACATACATGAAGTCAAACAAGTAAAATGATTGCTTTAAAGGGATACTACGCAGTTTGGGCTTGCTTTTAGCACCCCCTAGTGTCAGTTAGTAAAAGCAAAAGTGAAACTTATCTCCTCGCTGCTCTAACTGCTGAAACGTCTCCTCAGCATTCATTAGTGTCTACAGGAGCGGTTCATCACTAAATCAAACAAATCAGCTGTGTTCATGATCTAAAACATGCAGGAAACATGCTGGAAGCAGACTGCAGCACCAGGCATGTCAGCTCCACTTTACTAAGTCCAGCAGGGAGCGGCCCGCCACTCTGAAGTTGCAAGTGCGGTATTCTAGCCACAGAGGGCGGTGGGGTCTGAGTAACATTTCATTAAGGGTAATTTTAGCACATACTGGCTCAAGAAAATGATGTAAAAATATGAAAAATTTGCACAGTATGGCTTTAAATAACAGAAAAAGACACTTTTGTTGATGCTTTTATACATGAGAACATTTTATGTGACCGTCACACAAACTGATCAAATGTTTTAATAATAAAGCACCAAAAACCTCTGAGATTTCTTTATTCTGTCTGATCGAATGTGATTATCAGCTTTGAGCAACAGCTTTCAGTCTAAATGCAACAAGTATCATTTTCAGATCATCAACAGGCATTTACTGATGCATACTTTATAAAATGTGATGAACATCATATTCAGAGGATGGGAAAATGGCGGCATGGGTTGCTGGGACTCCTGAAAGGCTGCTAAAACATAAAAACGGAGGAGAAGTAGGAGGCACAGTGGGGGGAGGAGGAGGCAAAGCACAAGCTGTGAGTCTGAAAGAGGCCAGAGGCAGCCGGGCAGCGGCTTAGACATACCCAGAACTCAAAACCCAGAAAACAGCCAAAGACCGCAGCTGTGGTGAAAAGAAAAAGAGAAAGAGAGGGAATGAGAGGAGAAACATACTATGTGTTTAGTACATAGTACATAAAGTCTTTAGGATGACTTTCTTGGCTAAAATTACAGACAAGACATTGGAAATCGTTCAAGGAATTTCAAGAACAGCATAATCCCTGCCACTGGTAAAAGTTCTTTAAATAATCGCCTCACAACAAAAGGTCACGAACACCCTCACCTTTAGGGCATGCAAGTGTATCTGCTGTCTCTCACCTGACTCCTCCACAAGCAAAACGTGCAGCAAGCAATATGAGTGAAAAATCTGAAGGCATTATGAATAATTTAGTAAAAAAGTGGGGGGATGGTCGGGGGGAGGACAAAACCACTGCGGGTGGTAATTCAGAGCAAAAGAGTACTGGGACGTGTTTGTGTTAACCGAGATTATGCTCTGTGGCATAAATACAGCACCGAAATTCCACTGTCTCCGGCTTTCATGTCGGCTAGGAAAAGGAGACGTGTCGAAGCGGGACTCGCTGTGGTAAAACAGCGATAAACAAACAAAACACCACATGAATAACCAATTAGTGGCTCTGAGTGAGACGGCGTGTTTGGGTGGGTTTGGTAGAACCAAAACCACCGCTTGGCTGCTCGGCTCTGGATGCTAACAGGCTGCAAAGATTCAACACTTTGATGGGCACTTGGAGGTTTTGCACGGGCTGGTGTTTCTATGTTTTATTGAGCCGGGACAATAAGATGCATGGTTTGTCTGATTTGAGATGTGAGATGAAAGGGTGCTATCCATGTCTCTCATGAGGACACATTAGTGGTTATGGGCTGTGTGTATTCTTTTTTGCTTTGTTGTGCTGAACTGATCCTGGAGCTTTTTCTCCAGTTTGCAGTTCCCTCTTGATCACTCAAGAGGGTTTTGATTGAGTTTTTACTCTATAAACTCATTTTATATTAAATTTATTGGAGGGTTTTTAAAGCTATGCTATGCAACTTTTTCATAATTTTACAGCATTTTCTTGAACCATTATGTGCTAAAATGACCCATTACAGGGTTAATGAAAGGCCACCCAGCCCCTATCGCCCCCTGTGGCCAGAATATTCCACTTGCAACTTCAGAGTTGCCAGTCTGGTCAGTTGGGAGCTGACATACCTGGTGCTGCAGTCTGCTTCCAGCATGTTTTAGATCATGAACACAGCTGAATTGTTTGATTTAGTGATGAACCGCTCCTGTAGACACTAATGAAGGCTGAGGAGACATTTCAGCAGTTAGATTAAGGTGTTAAAAAGATGAACACACAACGAGGAGATAAGTTTAACTTTTGCTTTTGCAAACAGACACTAGGGGGTGCTAAAAACAATCCAAAACTGCCAAGTGTTCCTTTAAAATGCAACTTATTTTGCAAAAAGTACCACTGTATTACATTTCATTTATCCCTTTATGAACTATTTATTATAAAATATATGAAAAAGAATAAATGATGCCAACGAAAAACAGAGCAGTCTCTTCTGTTCAGCATCCTTAGTGAGAAGTCAAATTGTCCATCTTGCTTTGTGAGAATCACCTGTCTCTCCAGAGGTGTTCTAATATAACAGATGGTGCTAATTATCAAGGGTCACACACACATGCACAAGCATGCTTAACCCCACCAACACACACATGCACACACTCACCAAGGGTTTGGGGGTATTTACCGAATCACAATGCCTCTTAATATAGCATCTAATATATTTAGTGAAAGTCTTGCAGATGTCGTATTCACACTCAACGGAGGATGAAATTAGAAAATAATTATGTAGAAAGCGTGAAAATTAAAATCTGGATTTTTTTTCATGAAACACTAACTGTGTTTTTCTTTAAGTGCAAAGTTTGTCACATTTCATCACTTTCTTTCATCTTCCTGCACTTTAAGAAGAAAATAGATGGAATCAAACCTATTTTTGACTCCGGTTCCACTTTCACACATTTATGCAAACATGCTCTTCTCCGTGTTTAAATGTCTTCCACTTTATGGTGACTCAAGTTCGTCGTTCTATGCATTAACCTTTGCGGTGGTATTTAATTAAAGTTTCACACCTGTACCACTACCCCCTCAACCCGTATCAGCCGCTGCTTCCGTCTCTACAGAACTATGGCTAACTGAAAGCACGCTCTAGATACACGGCAATTAGCATGACCTTAAAAACTCAATGAGAGCTTCGTTGAACCCCCTGCTCATATTTAGTTTGAATGCTGCAAGCATTCAAACTATTGTTTTCCTGTTTCTCTTTATTATTAGTTTGAATGCTGCAAGCATTCAAACTATTGTTTTCCTGTTTCTCTTTATTAGTTTGAATGCTGCAAGCATTCAAACTATTGTTTTCCTGTTTCTCTTTATTATTATTCTTCTTCTTATTCTGCTTCCGTACGTTTTTTGGACCTTTTCAACTCCTTCACACTTTCAGCGATTTCAACAAATGTGGTATCAAAACGTTCAGCTCGTTCAGGTCTTTCCGGCTATGACTTTTGGTATTGATATTTTCAACCGTTTCTGAAATATTCAGCTTTTTCTATGATTTTTTTCCCATAGGAATGAATGGGAAGCCCTTAAAATTCTCAAAACTTTTGGCCAAACCATTCATCTCTTTCAGAGTTAACTACTTCAGCATACTTTAACCTAGAAACTTCATTTAAAGTTTAAACAAGTCACAAGACTTTCATCTATTTGCCGATGACTCTGTGTCTTGATATCTTTTACAGTTTTTCTAAAATCACAGTTTAAGTTTTAGGTACAGTTTGGGATCTTTCAGGAAACGTCACCACAAAATGACTGGGAAAGATAGGAGCTCAGAAGTGACTTTGTGCCGCTTCAGGATTTGTCCTGGGTGAACAGTAAATCTCATGAAATTGAGACTTGCACTGAATGATAGCTGACAGATATACCTACATGTTGAGCTATAATTTATCAGTCTACTCAAAGTATTGTGGCTGTAAGCCAGTTTTTGGTGCTTATGAAAACAGTTGAGGAAACACAACACCACTCTAGCAGTGAGCAGCAGAAGGAGGGGCAGACTGCTTCATTTCAAGTGAAAGAATGGTCCAAAAGTGGCTCTATATGTTTGAGTACACACATGATTTTTGTATAAAACAGTAGGTATTTTTGTCAGCTTTCAGTTGATGTCTTTGTTTTTGCTGTAACTCTAACGCTTCTTCTGCTACAATCGCTAACGAGCCGAGGAGTGCTGTCTTCTAACTCAGTCACAAGAAGGGCTGCATGACAGAGCCCAACTTCTCTTTACATAATGACATCCACCTGTGCTTTTTCAGCCAAAGTGTTAGCTCAGTGAGATTGTAGGAGGGTTCCCATGCGAAAGACCCGAGTTCAAATCCCACCAGTGGCAATTTCATAATTCTGATCTATGATTTCTGATCTTTAAACAATGTCAAACATTTCAACTTACATCCAACTTTTAAAGCTAAACTACACCTAATTATTCTCATTTTATACTTCAGCCTAAATGCTCTTCTTCATTCAATCTTACATAACGACATCCACCTGTACTTTTCAGCCAGAGTGTTAGCTCAGTGGCTTAGTTGGAGA